>WWET01004709.1:37327-50245 GCA_011038615.1 Limnodynastes dumerilii | reverse complement strand
TATATTATATAATGCAAAGTACCCGCAACTGGGCGTCTGATATAAAAAAAAGATAGACGCACGGAGTCATAGTAATGATGTTGTCCAGCGTTTCAGGACCTTTTTATTGTGGCCCTTTCTTCATAGAAGGTGTTTACAGAATGAAGTGCAAGGTGCAATATTTATACCAACCAATGAAATTTAAGTTCCGCCCGCTCGCGTGAAACCGGGGGCTGGGCGTCCCTAGCAACCCAGGGCATCCTATCAACACCACAGCGACGCGGCGGGGGAAGATGACCTAAACAGCTAACATATAGTGCCAAGGTGCTTATCCTAATAAATCGACAAGTGGGCATCATAAGACACGTATAACATCAAAACATAATATATCATCATCTGCTCATATAAATGGTACAGTAAGGTAATACAGACCGTGTTAGAAATAGTGTACGATGTGTGTCTAAAAACCAATGTGATAAAAACATGTATATAAATGTGTATAAAAAATGTGTAAAAAATGTATAAAAAGCGTACGCTATTTGTGTATGCAATTCAATATGATGCGCCATCATATCAACAATAAATAGTGTAAAGTGTATATAACAATACAAAACACTGACGTGTCTTAAAAACAACAGAACTATTAGGATGAGATCGGAAATATATATAATAAAAGGTAGAATTATACCTGATAATTGTATTTTCCTGAATGTTGTTGGCAGCATAGCACATAGGGTAATTCCAATGGGGCGGGAGCCAATACAGGAAAAGAAAAAGACACACCGGATCTGTATAAATATGCCCCTCCTCCGGTGCTCCTTGTCTTCATTTCCTCCAGCTATAATAAAACACAGAAAATAACAAAAAACACCATCACCATAATATAGGGTGGGAAAATGCTATGCTGCCAACAAGATTCAGGAAAATACAATTATCAGGTATAATTCTACCTTTTCCCCGTCACTTGTTGGCAGCATAGCACATAGGGTTATGCCAAAGCTAGTGCAAAAGAAAGGGTGGGGACATCACACGACACCTAGTGGTATGTTAAAGAGTGATAGGCTGCTTTCTTACCTCCTAGTGTAATAATTATAGAACTGCAGATAGCACCCTCTTGCCAAACTCGGCATCTTGGGCTGCTATAATATCCACCTTATAATGTCTACTAAAAGTGTGGATTGATGACCATGTGGCTGCCTTACATAGCTCTTGAATGGAAGCAAATCTTTTACTTGCCCACGAAGTAGATATAGCCCTTGTTGAATGTGCTGTAACTCCTTCAGGCATAGGCAAATTATTGGATATATAAGCCTGATGAATGCAGTTTTTTATCCATCTAGCCAATGTAGATTTGGTTGCTGGTCCTCCCTTGTTTTTACCTTTTGGTATGATAAATAATTGTTTGGACCTTCTAATTTTTGATGTTCTTTCCAGATAAATTTTTAGGGTTCTTACCAGGTCCAATGTGTGATATTTATTTTCCAACTCTGTGTCAGGGTTGGGAAAAAACGCTGGTAGGACCACTTCCTGATTGAGGTGAAACTTAGTCACCACTTTCGGTAAGAAAGAAGGATTCGTTCTTAGTACTACCTTCTGTTCATAAAACCACGTATAAGGCTCTTCCGCCCAGAAAGCCTGTATCTCCGAGACTCTCCTTGCTGAGGAGATAGCCACTAAAAATACTGTTTTCCAGGTTAAAAATTTCAACTGCGCCTGATCCAAGGGTTCAAAAGGTTGTTCCATTAAGGATTCAAGAACTAGATGCAAATCCCATGTAGCGACAAATGAACGGATAGCTGGGCGTAGTCTGGAGGTGGCCTGAAAGAATTGTTTCACATATTTATTGCTAGCTAAATCGAGATCCAAAATAGCGCTGAGAGGAGAAGTGTGTAATTTAAGAGTACTAAGTGTCAAACCCTTATCTAGTCCTGACTGCAGGAATTCCAGGATAATGGCAACAGGAGGAGTGGAAGCAAAATATGAATGGGATAAGCACCATGACTGGAAAATATCCCAAATTCTGTGATATATCTTAGAAGTATTACTCTTCCTTGCCTTTGTAAGAGTAGAAATTACCTTTGTTGAGAACCCTTGTTTTGTAAGGCTGGCGATCTCAGCTTCCAAGCCGTTAGTATCAGGTCCTGTAGTTGAGGATGATGCACTACACCCTGCCTGAGCAGTCCCTTATATGGTCTCAGTTTCTAGGGATGGTCCACTGCTAATTTTAGTACCTGTGGGAACCATGGTCTTCTTGGCCAATAAGGGAGGATTACAATAAAGTCTGCTTGAGTCGACATGATCTTTGTTATTACTCTCTGTATCAACGGAATTGGTGGAAAGATATAAGCCAGCTTGGAGTCCCACTTTATTGAGAGAGCATCTATGCCGTGTGACCCCTGCTCCTTGAACTTGGAAAAAAACTTGTTTATTTTTTTGTTGCTTGTTGCCATTAAGTCCACTTCGGGTTTTCCCCACTTCCTTGTTATCTGATAAAACATTTGTTGATCTAGCTCCCATTCTCCTGACGAAATCTGTTTCCTGCTCAATGAATCCGCTATTGTATTTATATCGCCTGCGATATAGACAGCTGAGATGTCTTCCAGTTCTCTTTCTGCCCAGGCTAGTAGTATGTCTACTTGTTGCATCATCTGTTCGCTTCTGGTCCCTCCTTGGTGATTTATATACGCCACCACCTATTTGTTGTCGGATTGGATGGAGACATGATGCTGTTTGGTGGTCTGGTGAAAATAAAAACAGGCCCTTATTACCGCTGTCATCTCTCTTAAGTTGGAATGTGCTCTTGTCATTGAAGGTTCCCAGGTTCCTTGTGCTATCTGAGACCCACATAGAGCTCCCCATCCTGTCTTGCTGGCGTCTGTTGTTATGACGACTGGTGTCTGTAGTCTGAAGGATTTCCCCTTCTGTAAATTTTCTACTGTTGTCCACCACATCAGGTCTTGTCTGGTCCTGGCTGCCAGGGAAATCAGTTGGTATCTGTTGTCTGGATCCTTGCCCCACTGTTGTAGAAAACAATTTTGCAACGATCTCATGTGGGCTCTTGCCCAGGGAACTGAATCTATCGAGGCTGATATATAACCCAGGGTCTTCATACATTGTTCCGTCGTTGTCCAGGTTGGCTTCTTAGTTGCATTATGTTGTCCCTTATGACCTTGATTCTCTCTGAAGGTAGAAATATTTTCTCTTGAGTCATAAGTACTTGAATGACTCTTTGAGTGTGAGCTGCTGACTGCGTGGGTGACGGGGCTGCAACTAACAGGTCGTCTAGATATGCCCAAATTAAGATCCCTTCTTCTCTCAGGCTTGCTATAATTGGAATCAATACCTTTGTGAAGGTTCTGGGTGATGTGGCAAGCCCGAATGGCAGAGCTGTAAACTGAAAGTGGCGATGGAACACTTGGAATGTTAAAAATTTCTGATGTTGTTGAGCAATTGGTACATGTAGATACGCATCTTGTAGATCTATAGTTGTGAGGAACATCCCCTTGTACAGTGCTGGAACTACTGTGCGAACTGACTCCATCTTGAACCGCCTTATGAACAGATATTGATTTAACTTTCGGAGATCTATAATTACTCTGTAATTTCCTGATTGTTTCTTTACCATGAAAATCTTGGAATAACATCCCTTCCCTTGTTGTAAAAGAGGAACTGGCATAATTACCTTCTGTCTGATGAAGTTGTCGAGGCTGTCTTTGAGTGCGTCGATCTCCTCCTGAAGACGTGGTGTCCTCGACTTCATAAAAAAATCCTTTGGATGTTTCTTGAACTCCAGTGTATAACCTTCGGTCACGATCTTCCTTACCCACTGGTCTGATGTCATTAACGTCCATACGCTGACAAATTGTGTGAGTCTCCCTCCTACTGCCAGGTTGGTAGGAGTACTCACTGTCCTGGCGTCACATAGTTGAGGGACGAAAAAATTTCGTATCTATCCCTCTATTGAATCCGGAGCTTTGCCTGGATGGTCCTTGTTGAAATTTCCGCAGATATGATCTGCCAGGTCTATAAGATCTTGCTTCCTTCGTTTCTGAGTAGGTTTGAAGTTTCTCTTTGTATAAGGCTTTTTTGTCTGTCTCTCCTGAGGTAGCCAAGAGGATTTTCCACCCGATACCTTAGTGATAATTTCGTCTAACTTTGGGCCGAACAGATAGTCTCCTGTAAATGGTATGGACAACAGATAGACAATAGATTGAGCGTTGGCTGCCCACGTTCTTAACCATAAAGCCCTTCTAGTTGTTGCTGCCGTGGAAATAGATCTCACTGCCAGTTTAATAGAGTCCATAGAGGCTTCACAAATAAATTCGATTGCCAGTTGAATATCCTGGACTGTTTTAGTTAACTCACTGCGTTTGACCCCGTCCGCAATATTCTTCTCCAATTCTCCTGCCCAAATTCTTAGCACACGGGATGTCACTGCTTTTGAAATTGTCGGTCTTAGAGCTGCACCTGAAATTAAATGATGTTTCTTTAGGGTTACCTCCATCTTACGTTCCATTGGGTCTTTGAATGTGTTAGCATCTTCCATTGGAAGAGTTGTGCGTCTAGAAATACGGGAAACAGCTGCGTCAATTTTTGGAGATTCCTCCCACTTTCTGGATTCTTCTGCATTAAAAGGATAAATCTTATTAATCCTAGACATGGAAATCAGTTTTCTGTCAGGGTATTTCCACTCTTCAGACACAATCTCTTTAATAACGTGCGAGATGGGAAAAACTCTTGATTTTTTCTTATGTTCCTTAAATATAAGGTCTTGTAATAACACATCCTGTTTAGTTTCATGTATGTTTAAAGTTTTGTCAATTAATTTCAATAAAGATTCCACTAACTGGGGGTTTAAATTGTCTTCCTCCTTGGATCCTACAGACTTAGCATCTGAAAAGGTTGTTAACCTGATACATATGCCCCTTCCTCTGGTTCTGACTGATCCGATATGTCAGGTGTAGCAGCTCTGGGTCTCTTAAGGGTCAATTTCTGCAGAGACGTTTCTAGAACCTCCTTAGTTACAAACGTTTCAGTGAGTACACCTTTTAACAAATTAATAAAATCTAACATTTGAGGTGAGATTTGTTGCTGATGAGCTTGCAGGCAATTAACACATGTAGGTGCTGTATAGTTGTCAGGCAAGTCACTGTCACAATTAACACATTTTGAAATTTTTATCTTCTTATGTTTTTACGCTTTACTTGCTTCAGATCTACATAATTATATAGATATATGTAAATATATCTTCAGCAAAGAAAACACACATACCTTCTGACTGACATCTTATCCTGACTTACCCAGACCTCCTGGTCTGTGACCGTTTCTCTCCCATGCTTGCAGCAGGAAAGTAGATGCAGACATGCTGGGCAGATACAGATGGCTTTTTTAATAAAATCTGGCGCCAAAAACCTTCTGAGAACCTGGTCTCCGGATGCCTCATAGAGATGAATAGGCCTCCCAAACATGGCCGCCCCCATGTGTGTCTTTCGCCTAGCGGCCGGAAGTAAGCAACGTCACTTCCGTGGCTTCCTTGGGAAAAGGAAGTGTTTCTGCAGCCTCTGTAATAGCGGAGCCGTAACTGTGATGGGCCGGTCGTTCCACCCCTTCCTCCCCACCATAGTAACGTGTGGACGGGGTAGGCATATGCTGGTGAGCATCGCGGCATTGGCCGCAAGTAAGTCTGAAACTAGCATAAAATAAAAAACCTACTGCTGGCTCCTACACCTCACAGGAAAAGAAAAAGACAAGGAGCACCGGAGGAGGGGCATATTTATACAGATCCGGTGTGTCTTTTTCTTTTCCTGTATTGGCTCCTGCCCCATTGGAATTACCCTATGTGCTATGCCGCCAACAAGTGACGGGGAAAATACTAGTGTTTACCCGATGTGTATATATCAAGGTAATCAATGTGTGGACATCGCATCAGATGAAAAAGAGAAACCACCCAGCAGACATATAAATACAGAAGATAAAACTATTAAAAACATTACCATATGAAACTCGTAATAGTATAAATATATAGTAGCAAATAGTTACAAGCGATACTCGCTAATGCTGCAGTTTTTGTTCTCATATGACCCAATCCAGGCATAAACTGTCCACGAAATAGCAGAACACATCGGTGGGTCACGGTCCCTCAGATAGTAACCCACCAAAGTCAACAAGAAATCCAAGTCCACTACAATAGATAGACAATACAGTGCACATATATAAAAGGCCTTTTGTACTACATATGTAGTAGTACAGTTTATAAAATGTTTAATCTTGAATTCTTTTTCTTTTTTTGAATCCAAGAAAGTTTTTTTTATCTTTATGGCAAAAATTACAAATTTTACATTTACCACAAGGAAAGAAGCTATTAGATCTCAAAATGGAACTTCTCTCCAGTGGTACTAATGGGGGCAGATGACTCGGAGACAAAATGGATTTTAGATTTCTTGCTTTGCGAAATCTTACTATAGGTCTTTCAGGTAAAATTTTTGTCCATTTTGCCACTCTTCGCTATAAACCCATTGACCATGTCCCCCCTCCCCCTAGGGGTGGTGATCGGGACAAACTTTTACTCCAGCGTGAGTCTTGCTGGATACATGAACTGAAGACTCTCTCACCTATGGGACTGAATGAACAATGCAATTTTACTTGCTTTCTGTAAAATAAATTTTGCTTCCTTCTTTATCGATAGAACCCTCTTGTTGCCTTGATTATCTTCTACATGATTGATTCTCTAGCTTCTTTCCTGTTGCTATCTCTTAACTACCTTCGGTGTTTATACTCCGTATGCCTTAATCCAGTTCTTTACTTTCTTACTGGGTATGGACCATCTAGTACTGTTTATCCGTCACATTCACACATTGTTTTTTACACTTTTTTACACTTTTTTTGCAGGGTGTTTCTTTAATGACATACTCACAGCTTCCCAGTTTCCCTGACAACGGATGTGGTCGCCGTGGTTACGGACGCATCGCATCCTGTGCGGATGCGTCGCCCTTCCCGTTGGAGAGGCACGCTGACCCTCCGCCACACAGGACCCGGGCGGCTTCTAGATTGGGTAAGTGGATCTCTCTCTCCCTATTTATACTGCTTTATTCAGTTTGGCATGTTTAACCCTGTTGAAAGTACAATAAATTTGTACTGAAACCTCGGTGCTTCGCCGCATTTATGACTTAGTGTCGTTTATTCACTTATTAACTTTCAGAGTGCCACCATATTGAACGATATATATATATATATATATATATATATATATATAACAGCCAGGGCGCAAATCTTAAGGGGGCACTAATACGGTAATATTTGTGGTTAAATTGGCTTAGATTTCAGGGTCAAGGGGTAACATTTTTTCTTTTTGCCCCTGGAGCTCTGACTACAAAGCCTTAGCAGTATGCAGCTCTGTGTATAATGCTGCTTGGGAGAAGTAGCGATGAGGGTCAACCTCAATTGCTCACTGCTCTATTTAACAGCTTACTGCTGACGTTCCTTGTGGCAGGCAAGAGATTCATTGTCTCACTGCAAGCCTGTTAATGGTAACCAACCTGAATGGAGGAGGTGGCTCCAGGTACGATTCTGCCCCAGGCCCCTCAACAGCTAAGGGGCAGCCCTGTCATAACACAATATATTGCATCATATGTGCAGAAGGTCTGATACAACTAGCCTGTACATCACATCCAGCCGTGGTATCGGGCACTTTGCTCAGACCCCATAGCCATTTTGGAGGTGTTTCAAACCTACCCCTCATTAGTCCTCTACTGCACCTGTGCCAAAAACCGTGTGTTCAGAAGAGGAAACAGTTCTGCAGGGACCAGTGGGAAAGAAGTGCAGCATGAGCGGTATTACTCACCCCCTTCTGGAACAATGTGCTCCTATGTGGGTGCAGGGTTAGAAGATGTCTCGGGTCCTCCTCAGGCCCAGACCCTGTAGCAGCCATGCACTGTACCCACAGTAGCTATGCCAATGAAAACATGTATCTGTGCACCAGCTTTTATAGCAGTGAAGCTTACAGTATAGAGACCTCAATTAAGCTCAATTTTAGCATACATGCAACCAATTTATGGTCTCAGTCTTCCCAGACAGATAAAACCATCTTGGCGCCATATCTGCATCTACATACATCCCTGAGGAAGTCGTTGCAGGACAACATACTCCTGCCGACGAAACGTGTTGGTTGCTCTCAATTGACCTGTGAATACAGAGCACTTTCATCTTCAGCCGGGACATAAAGCCTTAAAAGCGGCATGATTCTCTGCCAGCACGGAACAGTGTCTCCTCGTACAGCAGCAGCGTGTGCTGCAACAGGACCGCATCTATCACAAAACGGCTGATACAGATAAGCTCTGTCTTCCCTTCTTACTTGAATATAGACTAATTTATAAACCTTCTATTGGGTCAATATATTTTTTTTTTTATCTTTTTATATTTTTTACCTTTACCAATTGATACTTTTTTAACTGTTTATGAATCGACATGAAGTAAAGATTATTTATTTATTACAACGTGGCACACCTTCATCTGTATCCCATATCAGAGTGAATGAATTAAGGGATTGACAAGGACCAACCATATTTAGCTGTTTATATTGAGAGTCTGGAAGTGAATTTGATCACGTTATGTGCACATTGGTGGCAACACTTATGAGATTATAAATCAATTAATGTTATTTACATCATACCACCATTTATATCTCCATAGAGCCCTAATATCTATCACCAACAATTTATTGTTTAGTTCTTGGCGCCTGATCACCTATTTCAATCACATAGTTATATATATATATATATATTTATACATCTCGGACCCGGGGGCCTCTTCAAAATTCTGCTGTGGGGCCCACAGTGTTCTAGTTACGCCCCTGCCTGCGAGGAGTTTGACTGAGGGCCTGGGCATATTTTTCTAACTTGGCGGCAGCAGAAGCAGGACAAGAGCAATCAATACCAGTGTTAATTCGAAATTGGCTGGTATAAAACGTTCCTTTTGGAAAAGGGTCATTCTCGCTGCCGACCCACAACCGTAATAGATGTATAAAAATAGGTGATCATAAGTCGCAATTTTGTGTCTTCATTCAGATGCATGAAGTAAGAAAGAAGAGAAAGAAAGAAAAGTGAGATGCACCAAAGTGGTAAGTGAACTATTTATATAGATGTGTAGTAGAGATTGAGAGATATCACTGCATATAAATTTACAGTTTACACAATATATATTGTGCAAGATTCAAAAGTGAAAACTGCACACCAAACTGTGTAAAAATGTACAGACATTTTTAAATAATAAATTAGTGTATAATAATAATTAATGAAACAATGTTGTTTAAAAATAAAATTTCTATGCATTTTTAAGTGTTTGTTTGCCTCTACTTATGAATGGGTATTGGTGTGTGCATAGATAGACTGGGGGAAGTGGGGCTTATGCCGGTCCTGTCCCCCCTGATTTGGCTGACATCTATCTATAACTTGCATGGCCCCATCAGCTGCTTATAGATGCAGCTGCGTCTTGTTTCAGACTGTCAACAAATGGCACGGTCAAATCACTTTAAAGCCAATGCAACCGCGCAAGTAGTCAGAACCCAACAGCAGATGGGCCTGTGTGTTTTCAATGCTAGGGCTAATTTTTATTCCCAGTCCGGCCCTGCTTTTGCCTCTGTCAAAAGTAAAGGGGAGCAGTGGTTATAAACTTGATTCTGCCGCTGTGAGGATTGCCTGGATGGCATCATTATACCCAGAAGGGTTACTGACCTTTCCAGCAAGGAACGCATCCAGAGAGGACTTTAATAAAGGCCTGACATTAGTATCAAATACTCTTGCCATACTTACTTTTTTTCCATGGTACAGCAGGGTCCTTCCAGCGATGTCCAGCAGCAGCGCTGAGAAGTACATGGATCCTCGGCGGCAGCCATGGGCATGGAATAAAGGTGATAAAACAATATTACACACATGGGGCCTGATCCAGACCTACGCCGATGCACTGTGCTTAGTAAAGCACAGAGTATCGGCATGCACTTCACCTGACACTCCCCCCTGTGCGAGCGTATTTTCCCTCGCTTACGCCGGCTGAAGGCTACCCTAAATAAAATATGCTTGCACAGGAGCGTATGACTGCAAACCCCTCCCTCCCTCATTAAACTACCTACCCCCGCCCACCTACACTATTCTGAGTGTAGTAACTGTGAGGGCCGTTACTACTGGGATACTATGGATGCCTGATCGTAGATCGAGTGTTTCCGTAGTAACGCCGGCCAACATCTGGCCGGCGCATGCGCAGATCGACTTTTCAGACGATCTTACACTTATGCCCGGCGTATTACTGCCGGGCTGCGTAGGTCTGGATCAGGCCCATGGGCACTGTAATAAAGCCCTGACATTAGTATCAAGTTCTCTTGCCAAACTTACTTTTATCTGTGGTACACCCGGGCTCTTCCAGCAATTTTTAGTCCTGTGCAGGCGTTAATGTAACTTTGGACAATGTTTTCTTTCAAAATAAATTAATGAAATAATTAATATTAACAATTCTACACACAGTAAACACTACAACACATTACTATACATCATACTTACATGCAAAGAAATCGCTGATTAAACTACTGCGGATCTGGCTTCCAATGTTCCGCTCCAAAGGAGCAGCAGAAGAAGATAGGTCTATGTCCAGATCAATATCTGGATCAACCTCCTCCACCAAATTGTTTCTGACACAAATGTTGTGCAATATAGCACAACAAATAATGATGTCACAAACCTTTTGTGGTGAGTAAAGCAACGCACCCCCGGTTCTATCTAAACATCTGAACCGAGGTTTAAGTAGACCAAAGGTGCACTTAATTACTCCTCTGGTCCTGATGTGCGCGGCCTGAAACCTCCTCTCCGCTGCAGATGTTGGGTTGGACAAAGGGGTCATCAGCCAGGGCCACATCCATATCCAGCATCGCTTATATATAAAAAAAAGAACATAACTTTTAATACAGGAAAGAAGGAAAAAAAAATTGTAAAATAGAGGACACACAAGAGAAAAAAATTAAAGTATTGAAAGGTTAACTCACCAAGCAGCCATCCATGCGGTAACTGTTTTGCCTCAAACTTCTGGAATAGACCACTCTGTTGGAGAATGAAGGAATCGTGTGTTGACAAAGGAAATCCAGCGACAACATTCATGATTCTCATCTTTGCATCGCATACCATCTGCACATTTAGAGAATGGAAAAATGTACGATTCTTATATATTTCTTCATTTATTTTAGGGGGGTAAAGTTCTATATGGGTGCAATCTATTGCACCCAGCACATTGGGAAACTGAGCCATGGCATAGAAATCCTGCTTGGTTCCTTGCCACTGTGCCGCCGTTTGAGGTAGAGTAATATAGGTGGAAGCCTACTTGCGCAATGCTGCAATCACCTAGGCTAAATGGCGGCTACATGTGGGTTGTGGAAACCGACCACCTTGGGCGATGGTGTTCTAAAAAGTGCTGGTTGCAAAAAAATTTAAAGCCCCAAGAAGTTTTAATATGCCTGGAACTGCATGATTGATGAATGGTTCCAAGTCTGGTTTTAAAAGCTCATAAAGGGACTCAATTCACCCTCTAGACAATCGTTATAACTTTTTAATGTCACTCTCATGGGGCCTGATCCAGAGCTACGGTTGCAAGCGATCGTACGCCGATCGTAAGTGAAAAATCATGAAAAAAACCGCACTACGCATGTGCAGTATGACAACTTCCGGTCGACCGAAGGACATGAGCGTACAGCGAGCGTATTTTCAGCGTATTTTTCGCTCAAGGGGCGTGCGTTTTGTACGACTATTGTCTGGACGCTCGAGTTACTACACAGAGGCAGGGATAGCCATTTAAATTGTACAGTATAGGTGTGCTAAGCCCAGTACGACCAGCGTATCGGTACGAAAATTCGCACGTACGCTGGAAAATCTTAGGGTAGAGTTCAGCCGCCGTAAGCAGGTACAATCAATGGGAGTGTTATGGGCGTGAAAGTTTATACGCCCGGGCGAACGTACGCTACGTTCGCGGGCAATTGCGGTCGTAGGTCTGGATCAGGCCCATGGAGCATATCTAGGGCATGGTGTTACATATACTGACGTGGCTGGGGTATTCTAACAGGACGGATAGAAGCAGCAGAGCTTGGATCCGGATGTTGCACTTATCTGTCTCGCAACTCCTCCATACAAGAGGCAAACATCCATATCCAAACTGTGCGAGGGGAAGGCAACAACTCAATTTTCTGTACAGTGTAAAAGGGTATTAAAATGCTTGGCACCAATGGGGCTGTAATTTAAATATAAAGTAAAAAAAAGCCACAATAATATGAGTATGAATGTTGTGTAGCTTGGAAGCCTAATAAATGTGTGCCAAAAGCGTGGTGTGTAATGTGCAATAAATGATATAAGATAAGATAAATCTCAGCTGTTTGAAGAAATCCTCTCTGTCCAGAAAGCAGATCCTGTCAGGGTTCTTCTCTCAGCAGAGAAGAAAGTAGTATTGAAAATTAACCCCTACTTATTAAATTGGAACATACCAACAACAGGGGTGACATGCCAGAACAGTTATATGACACAAGCAAATTTTAATTAAATTGGATAGATAAATGTCAAGTACATGTTAAACATTTACATTGTGGACACTTTTTAAAATGATATATTAATAATTGATTAATTTAAAAGAGACTGTTATGAAAATGTGCACCTCCTTACCGTAACACATGGTTTCGTTGGCTTGAATTCCAAACCACAAACCGGTATACTGCTCTCCTAAAGACAACTCTCTTAGTCCCTCCCCCGCCACCCCGCAGGAACTGACTTTCTTCCTCTACCCTTACATCTGTGAGGTTAATACCTTATAAGACACCTGAGGCCTACCACAATTATCTTATACTCATGTGTTTGGCGTTATTACCAGCGCAGATATTTTAAACTGCTTTTAGCTACATTTGTACATTTTTGCACCCCT
>WWET01004709.1:8811-23349 GCA_011038615.1 Limnodynastes dumerilii | reverse complement strand
AATCAATTTATTAAGTAAATGTTAAACAGGTGCATGAAAGGCAGGGGGTTAACTTGCTAGCCACAGAAACAAAGGGAAAAATTGCCCCAGCACTCTGCCATAAACCAGTAACAAACTATACTGTTCTATCTGTAAAATAAAACACAGAAATGTTCGTTACGCATATTTGTACAAATATGAGATAAGCCACCAGCCACCGTCAAGGCCTTTCTGTATATGGTGGTCCTAACTCTAACAATGAGAGTCCCAGTATTGGGTCCCATATATATGTTTATAAATTGAGAGCCAACTTACCTAGGAGACACCCCTTAAAGTCTCCAAAATGGCTGCTGTGGATCAGCTCTCCCTGTCAGCAACTGATCCCAGACATGCGCACAAACAGAATAAAACCAGAATGGAAGCTGCTCAATCAATTTATTAAGTAAATGTTAAACAGGTGCATGAAAGGCAGGGGGTTAACCTGCTAGCCACAGAAACTTTCTTTCTATATCTCTATCTATCTGTTACACTCTCCACAAAGAAACTCTGAATTTCAAAAAAGGGACATCCGAAAAGTTTCTTTTCGGATGTCCCTTTTTCCTATACTTACCGCAATCTTTTTTTAATGAATGGGTGAGTATGGGGAGGGAGGGTTAGGGTCAGGCTGCAGGAAATGGTGGGTTAGGGTCAGGCTGCAATTAAAGGAGGGTTAGGGTCAGGCTGCCAGGAAGGAGGGTTAAGGTTAGTGTAGTGAGAGGGGAGGGTTATTTTTTTGCAAATCAGATTTTCTTTGAAGGAACCCACACCCTCTATCTATCTATCTATCTATCTATCTATCTATCTATCTATCTATCTATCTATCTATCTAGAATAAAAAAGAGAGAAAGGGTGCCTTATGGTGTAGTATATTTATTAAAATAGACCGCCTGTACTATTCAACATGTGTACCAAAGCAATCTTGATTAAAAGCATATCAATCCACACAAATGCAATCAACCCGTTTACCGGCATCCAGCGTCCCGGACTTGGCAAGGATAATACAACGCTGACCACACGTGGAGATAGACAGAGGTGGATCAAAGTATAGCTCCTCTCCAACGCGTTCCATCATAAAATGACTTCATCAGGGGGTGGAGTCGCTATCTAATAACTATCCTTAAGTATTCTTAGACCGCACACTGGTCAAATCCTTAAAGGTAAAATACCAAATATATTCAAACCACATCTTTTAATAAACAAATTAATTTCCAACTAGCAACCTATACATAAAAGCTCTACACTTTATTGAAAAGGGATTTCAAACCCCTCATTTAACCCATTTGGGATGAGGGTATTTAAAGTGACAATCCAAAAGGTCTCTCACTAAAGCAATTTATTTTCCCTATTTCCCCCTCTTATGTCCCATTCAATTGCTTTTAGTTTTATAGTTTTAAAGAGTCTGATTAGACCCATGAACCTGAGTAAAATGTCTGGAAAGGCTGTGGTTAGCAAACTTATGCTTGATATTGCATAAATGTTCTAAAATCCTAAATTTTAACACCCTTTTGGTTTTACCAATGTAGCGTAATCCACAGCTACATTCAATCATATATACTACAAAGGAGGTCTGACAATTCTTAAAGTGTTTGATTTTATATTGCTTATCTCTTGTGGAATTATGAAAAGCTTTTCTATCTTGATGACTAAAGATGGAGGGTTAATTTCCAAGGGTCTCAGGTAACTAGGGGAGATCATAGACTTCATATTCCTAGTTTTTCTATTCTTAATAACAGGTTGGTCTGGCAATAAATTGCCTAGAATTGGGTCCATTTTTAATACAGACTAATGTTTAGAAATTTTTTTTGGAATGTTGCCACTTTCATCAAGTAGTAATAAAAGCACCCATGTCATCCTTATCATGTTCAGTTTTAAGTTGATATTCAAGTAAAGAAGAGCAATCCCTATCTCTAGCTCTCATGTAACTGGAGTAAATAATTTCTTGTAGGTAATTTCTCTCTGCAAATTGTTTCTTAAAAATACTGGCTTTCTCGTCAAAGCTCTCAATATTGGTACAATTCCTTCTCAAATATACAAATTGTGAGTATGGTATATTGGTGACCCATTTTTTATGATGACAACTATCAAATTTGAGATAGCTGTTAGTGTCAGTTCCTTTAATGTACGTGGTGGTGGTAAGTTTACTAGATCAAAAGATCTAAAAACTCCAAAGTATCACCCCCAAACTTAGAAGTAAACTGTAAACCATAATCATTGTGGTTGAGATTGTTCACAAATACCTCAAACTCAGTTTGAGAACAACAGTTCCAGAAGATAATCAGATCTTCAATGTAACGACCGTACAGTTTTATCAGGGACTGCGGGGTGATGGTATATATATATATATGATTTTGCTCCCAGTTTACCATATAAAGGTTGGAGAAACTGGGAGCTAAAATCGTACCCATCCCAGTCCCCGTCACCTGCAGAAAGTACATGCCACCAAACAGAAATTAATAATTACTTTTTAAAACAAAATTGACACATCTTAACAAGAACACCTTCTTCATAGGAGAGATGGAGGTATCACCTTCTAAAACCTCCTCCAACACCTCCAACCATTTAGCATGTGGTATGGAGGTGTAGAGGGCCTGAACATCTATAGAACATAACTTTAAAGAGGGATCCCATTCAAACTCATTTAAAATTCTCAACACCTGTGTAGAATCTTTCAGGTAAGACTTGAGGGCAGAAACATATTTCTTAATATGTTTATCAACATATTCAGACACCCGGGAAGGACACAGATCCAATCCTCGAGACTATCGGTTGTCCAGGGGGATTGAGTCTGTCCTTATGGATCTTAGGAAGAAGGTAAAAAGTCGCTATGCAGGATGTCTTATTACATAGATAGAGGTTATCATCCATAGACAGACATTTATTAGTTAGACCTTCATTCAGGAGAAGTTCCAAGACGCGGTCCTGTGGGGGATCTGGTGTTGGAACACTTTTTTAAACGTTTATATTTTGGAACTATATTTCCTAATTGATCCAGGACTGAGTGAGCACACCTGTATTGTGAGAGCTTTACCTATCTATTAACATTCCATTTTATGTATATAAATAAGAACAAAAAAAGGAAAAGAAAAACCTATATAGGTAAATTAAATAAATGAAGAATCAAAACATTTAAAGGAACAGTAACCCATAAATAAAATTGCTGAAAAATTGAATATCATTCAAAGAGGAAATCTCACTATAATCATCTCCAGGTAACAAAGTCCTGGAATTGAATTTGTAAAATTCCATATACATACATATGGGGAGAACAAACAAATGGATATAATATTCAGTTTAAACAAATTATACTTATAAAAAAATACAAAGAAAAACAATAACCTCCAATAATGAATATGCAGTTAAGGTCAATCATTATATAAAATCCGAAAGGAAATTCCTACAACATTATTAACCTAAAGTGCAAGTTTAAGAATGAAATCTAAAAGAATCAGGGATTAGATAAGCGTATTAATATCAACAGTTTCATCAGCTAGGAGGATAGGTGGAACTTTAGCATGTAGAGTGTGAGGAGGTCTCTTCCCTAACCTGGGTGGTTGATTATTACGTCTTTCAAGAAATTCACACAGGAGACATTTTGATGTGAAAGTTTTTTTATTGTTTTTAATTTCTTTTCTGGATTTTATTTGGAAAGTTTGTATTTGGAATAAATTGCTGAAAGAGTTTTGGTGTTCCATCGATTTTTTGAGAGGACCTGGATGATTAAAAACATTATTGGATGCAAATTGGCAAGACAGGGGGACGGAGAGTGCACCCAGGAGTGAATGGCTGGAAATACATACGGTGTTGCACTACGCAGTGTACCTTCCTCTTTTGCAGAGTGGAATCTGGCCTTTTCCTGATACCTGGAGATGGAATCTTTTAAAGACCTCCTGATATAAAGTGCTTTAAAGAGGAGAAAGAGATTGTGGGTATAAACTCGAGAGGTCTGAACGTGTTTGCCTTGAAAAACGGTGTTGCACTATCTTTGTTATCCCTTTCCTTTCCGGCACCTCGAGACGTTTTTTTGGAGAGAAAAGAGGGGGCATCATAACAAAGGATCGGGAGACCATCTTTAAAATCTACAATAAGGCTATTACCTATCCGGGAAAAGTGTGAGTAGATCAGAATTATTGTTCCATACATATACCAAATCTGTGACGGTATCACACTATTATTCGATTTCCTATTCTCCATATATGTCCGGGAGTGTTGCTATATTGGAAGGTGAAAGGGTTTCCACACAACAGAAAATTGATTGAGGATATGAACAATACGTCACTTTACTGACTTTAAGGTGGATTCTGTGGAAACTGTATTTAATCTGAGGAAAACTACATAATACATCCTGTACAAGATACACTGCAGAACGAGAAACCTAACCCTTTTTGAACATTATTGGTTCTTGCGCCTATTACTTATACCCCTCTTTGTAGTGTGTATTTGTGGACAATAGTTATTCTATTGTCTGTGTTCTGAACCTATTGTGGTGAGGGTTCAGGGTATTTGTGGAGCAGCAGACCGTAAGGGAGCACAGGGATTGTGATTATAATTTTATTTAATGAGATAGAAGACTGCTTGTGCTTTACCTCTGATGAAGTTGCCTAGGCAACGAAACGCGTTAGTGCATGCCCACTACTTCGTTATGTAGATTGCGTACATGCAGTCTAAAGACCGCATGTACACAATCTACATAATGAAACGCTACGTAGATAGCATAAAATAGTTTACTACGCATGCGTAGAATCTGAAAACGGAAAACTAGGCACGTAAGTAAAATACTGCGGTGTTGTCAATCCGGTCCTATAACACAATCTCTAGTGATCTAAAATACACAATCCCATACCAGGGGAGCTTGAATCCACCTAGTCTTCCAGGGACTGAAGCAAGAAAAACATCCGGAGCTATTTATATTGTTATATACAATTTTTTTTATGTTTGATAAAGTAAAATATTAGCCTTATTGTATGATCCTTTTTAACACCTCTTCTCCCCCCTGTTTTTTATGTATTATTTTTTCTGAGGATAATTCATGAGAAAGGAAAGGAGGAGGTGTGTGGATTCTACTGGATATTTCTTGTGGACTTGATAGAAATATATACACAAGATTAGGATCCTTTTTGGTCTCTCCAGCATTTTATGATTTAATACTTAATTCAATATAATACCCTGTATGCCTTAAGTGGTCTTTCATGTGTATTTATATATTGATTCATTTTAGTTATATATTTTGACCCTAGTGCATTCTCAGTTTCCCTATTTATTTATTGCTCTAGATTGTTTGTGGAGGTGGACTCTCTGGGAACTGAATCTGCTGCAGGGTTTAATTGCAACATAGTGATATGTAATATATGTTTTATATCAATGTTATTAATTAATCATGATGATGTTGTAGAAACTGTTCAGTATTGCCTTACCAACAGGGATTTTAGTGATAATTAAAAATTTTTTATTATAGAAGGCATTTTTTTTAAATCCTTAATCATAATTATTTTAATTTGATGACAGAATCTATCTCCAGACTAAGGGCACCACCATGGGAAGCAGTTTTGCCCCTAGTTATGCTAATCTTTTTATGCATGTTTGGGAAGAAACCAGTATCAGGTCTGGGCATTCTTGGTCTCGTGGTGCTGATATATTGATCATGTACTTTTTTTCTGGAAGGGTAATAGAAAGGCTAAAAGAAAGTTTGGATGATTTTCGTTTATATCTTAATCATAATACTAAGAATATAGTTTCATCTTTCCACATTAGCCATACAGCTGTACAATTTTTATACCTTTCAATTTATCTAAAGGGTGGTGATTGCAAACTATGAGTTACTCAAAACCCACAGATGACTTATATAAATATTCAAAGTGGACATCTCCAGAAGTGGTTAAAAAATATCCTGGTTGGACAATTTAAAAGACTTTGGAGGAATTGCTATAAAAATAATATATATAAATCCAAAGCAGCTGATCTAACAAAACAATTTACTGATCCGGGATATGATAGAACTACCATATGTAAAATTGGCGAACATTTTGAAAATATAGATAGAGAAACTGTTATCCCAGATTGGAATAGGCCTAAAAAACTGAAAATAGACAATATTTTATTTACATTCTAAATCTATTTTATTCATAAAAACAGCTCCAAATATGAGAAATAAATTGGTTCGTAGTGCACTTCAAAATAAAGATAAACCTTACATAAACATGTGGTCACTGTAAAGTCTGCAAAACCTGGAAAGGTCCAAGTAAAATTGAGGAAATTTCTGCTAATGGAATAAATATAAAATTGATCAATTTATAACTCATGCAATAAGATCTATACTAGTAAACCAGCAGACAATTGAAACCCAGGCTAAATAAACATTTATCCTATATAACTAAGAGAAAAAAGGAACATCCTCTATCACTTCATTTTAAACAAAAGTATAAATCCTGTACAACTCAGCTCAGCAGAGGAGGGGAGCTGAGCACCATTCTTCACCTTTGAGCTCTGAACTTTGGATCTGAATTCAGACTTAAGAAGGATCTTGAAATTAAGAGAAAAAGGTTGCACCTGGGAAAAGCCATGTTGATTGCAGGGCGGGGGGGAGGGGGTTATATTACATCTGTTGCAAAAGGTATTACATTTAAGAAGTGGTGTTTCCTAGCTAATGTCTAAAAAACAGTGTAAAAGTAAAGCTGGTCAGTATCTGTGTGCAATAAGCAAGTCAAATATATTTCCTTGCATGCATAGAATACAATTAAATTTACTCCCTCTGCAATCAACATGGTTTAGCCCAGGAGTAACTTTCCTCTCTTAATTTCAAGCTCCTTCTTAAGTCTGAATCAGGTCCTTTGTCTCTGCCACAACAGGCAAAGGATTAAATGCCCAGTGCCTACCTGCCACCTGATAGGAGTACACCAGAGCAGAGATTGTATTGGTCAATGACCCGCTTCCCACCATCCCTTACATGACTGATGAGTGACTGCTGTGAGAAACTGGAGACCTGAATTCTAGAGAGAAGTGGAACCTGCAACTTGGAAATGGAAAGAATTCTCCATCTGGGAGAAGCAGGAAATAGTTATTATTATTAATTATTAATATTGTATAGCCATTTTAACATAATTGTTAATATATTAAATTAATTTCTATGTTAACTTTTTTGTATTTAACATGTGATGGGGTAAAAAGCATAGGGAAGGGAGAATGTTACACATGTAAGTGTAAATGTCGAAAAATATCTTTTACAGAAATATGCTGTATTCACAAGCGTTGTTGGGATTTATGAGGAGTCTAGGGGCATGGGGAAGGATAGAGGGGTAGGGGGTGGGGTATATGAAAATACTTTGTAAAAGAAAATGGGTTAAAGAAAAGAGGTCTGGTGGGTGTGTATAAATAATTAGATCACACCAAATCACACGATTTGACTGTGATTTGTAATCGCCTGTGTTAATATCGTGGTCCCGACTTTTTTCAATGTTAGGCATAGAAAATTTACTATTCAATACCGACGATTTCACTGAATCGCCTAGAAATCGCCTAGAAATTGCCAAACACAAAATTGCATCTCAGGAGGTGCAATTTTTTACAAAATCACCATTACAACTAATTGGCTCAATATGCTGCCTATATAAGTAAGGCCCTTTGACTAATTCAGCTGTGGAAATTTTGACTGAGGCTATGGAAGGGATTATATATTTAGAGAACTCTGTTCGTATGAATGCTGTTGTGGCAGCTGCCCTTGTGGCAGTTCCACATAGGATAGTTGAGGAGGAGGAGGACATTGACCATGAACAGGGGCAGGTTCTGCACAGACAGCGCATCATTCGCAATCCGCGCATATTTCATGTGAGGATGGGCCTTCAGTCCCTGACAGACAATGAGGTGGTGCAGCTCTTTTGGCTGAACAGAGCTAATCTCCTCACACTCTATGATCAGCTGAAAACTGATTTGGAGCCATCAACATCTAGGGGGCATGCTTTGTGTGGGCTTGAGAAATTCTGGCTGTGCTTCATTTTTTGTCCACGGGATCCTTCCAGGCAGTCAGTGGGAGAGTGCTTGGCATTTCTCAGACCAGTTTCTCCATGCACTTAACTAGTGTCTTGGGTGCACTAAAGAAACTGGCTCAGACCTATATTTGCTTCCCCAGTCAGGAGCCACAATGGCGAGCTCATAAGCTGGCATTCTATAATCTATCAGGATTCCCCAATGTCCTGGGTGCTATAGATTGCACTCACATAGTGCTGAGACTACCTAAACATCATGCACATGTCTATGTGAATAGGCATCATTACCATTCTATGAATGTTCAGGTGGTCTGTGATGCTAAAATGAAAATAGTGAGTGTGTTTGCCGGCTTCCCTGGGTCATGCCATGACTCCTATATCTTGAGGCAGTCAGCCTTGTTTTCCAAGTTTGAAACTGGACAAATGCCAGAGGGATGGCTGCTTGGTGAGTGGGATGTTATTAATGTAACTGATTATATTATAAATTTACTGGTATGTTTTTATTTTTTATTTTAATAGGGGACTCAGGATATGGGTGTCGGCCCTGGCTAATGACTCCAGTATTGAATCCACAATCTTCTGGGCAACACAATTACACTTCTGCACACATTTCTACTAGAGGAGTGATAGAAAGCACCTTTGGTTTGTTAAAAACTAGGTTTAGGTGCCTGGATAAATCTGGTGGCGTGTTGTTGTATTCCTCATCTAAAGTTTCAGAAATTGTGCTTGCATGTTGTCTACTGCATAATGTCGCACTCAACCAACAGTCCCCAGACATTATTGCAGTAGAGGACACAGTGCAAGGAGCCCATCTAACATCAGGAGAAGTGTATTCAACTGTGAGTGGGAGGAAAACTAGGGACTCCTTAATTACAGCCAGATTTCAATGTAAGTATTGTATTTGTGAGTACTTAGATATAGTATAAAGTGTTATGTTATAATAAACCTTTGAATATTACCCCCCTAATCAAGAGACATTTACCTCAGCACTTGCTCATGCATATTATATTATAATTTCAGTCACCTGTGTCACATATTTTAAAATATCACATAAAAAAGGGCATTTTTATTTTAATTTTATATTACTAAGGAAGCGCATGTGCGGAGCATATTTTATGTGCTGTATGGTAAAAAGTTAACAATAATATTGTTTCTGAAATGTAAATTAACAAAAAAATATATTAGAACAGAAAATATGTGCCGCAGAAGATTTTCGGATATCAAAATATTAGTGAAAAAAAAGATAAAAGCCAAGAGGAAAGCTGCTGGGAGAACTGGTGGTGGCCCTGCAAAAAAGATTTTCTTCAAAAATTACGAAGATCTCATGCGGCCAATAATATCTGAGGAGTTACTGGAGGGCACGAATATCCAGGACACGGATGCCCCCTACGATGCAGGTAAAAAAAATAATAAATTAAGTCAAAACTGTTATGCAGTCATAGGCAGTCAAGGTATAAAAATGTGTTTATTAATGTAAACTCCCAGTAAGCATAATATCCACAATAAATCTAATCAATATAGAATAAATAATGTTACTGTTATTGTTAAAAAAAAGGTTTAAACACATGTTCAGCTGACCTGATAAACAAAGTATATTTTTTATATTATAATACATTTTATTCTTATATTTACCATTGTTCAGTTGCTGGTCCGTCTGATGAACCTGCTGTGGAAGACACTTCAGCTCCTTCTACTGAACCTGCTGTGGAAGACACTTCAGCTCCTGCAGAAGTCCTAATGTCATCTTCAGATGGTGAAGTAGTTGGTGAGTTTCTACATCATAACTTCATCTTCATCTTGTAAATGTATTCATCTGTAAAAAAATTAAAAAAATAGAGGGGGCGTGGTTTGGCTCTAGGCGAGTGTGGACGCACTGGCATAGAGCTCCGTTGACCTTTTCGGGGTAAACTGAGGATTTTCCCCCTTTAGCCCACTGAATTCTGGCTACTGGCCTGTGGAGACCCTCTCCCAGGGGTTCGCGGCTCTTCTGTCGGCGCAGGTCGGCTGTGGATGTTGCTGGGGACCTATTTGGGAGGAGGCCTTTACCGTCCTAGGCCTCCCCTGGGTGCTTGCAGGCCTGTGTCCCGTCCCCCCCCCCCTCACAGGAGACGCTGAAAGGGTGCCCCAGGCAGTGTTCCCTGCATCATCAGGCGGCCCGGGGACCCTGCTGACCGCAGCAACGTGGCTGGCTCCACTCTCCTCTTGAGCCCTGCACCAGCTTATGTCTCCAGTGAGGTAGGGATAGAGGGGCTTCATTAATGCCTCTGAAGCTCTGTGGCTGAAAGGACGTTCTTTAAGGTCTGCTGCTTCTCCCCTGCCTTAGCTGGACTCTGATCTCTCCCTGGCTTGGGATCTCCTGTTGCTGTCAGGACCCCACTGTTGGTGACTGGGACATGTAGGTGCTGCCTGTGCTTTTAGTGGTCCCTCCTGCTGATTAAACACAGCTGCCCCTACTTACTTACCTTCCTCCAGGTGGGGTGATCCAGCTAACACTGATCAGGTGGATCCTTCCTTACTACCAATACACTTGGATCTCAGCATTGTCAGGATGCCTCTGCAACTGTAGCATCGTTTAATAGAGGACATTTTCAGTGTGCAGGACATATCTCATCTTATCCAGGTGTATTCTCACTAATCTACTGCCATCTAGCGTCCAACTACAGAATTGCAATACTCCTTGAAATTATACTTTTACCTGCTGGCAGCATTTACTTAGGGAATTTTTAAGGAGTACCTACTCAGTCCAAGCCCTTTGTCTGGGCCGGGGGCCTCTCTCCCTCCAACTATGTAATACACATCAGATATGGAGTCAACTTTTTAGGGGGACAACGTACATGATGACCTCGCATCCAGCTATATTCTTCTAACCATTGTTTTATCGCTGGCTGGGCTGTGCCCACCCTCCACGCCGTTCTTGAATCCTTCTTCATCCTCTAATGGGAAAATGGGTCTCCACCCGGAAGACACCTGCTAAGGCTAAGCTCGCCGCTTCTAATTCGGACATTCTACCGTTCCTAAGTGTAACCAACGTACCTGCTTCGCTGAGTGACCCTCCATCATCCCCCAAGGACACTCTAGAGATGTCGGCACCCCCTTCACCGGCCTCAGGCTCAAGTCCGCCACCATTGGCCATTAGGGACCATAGGGCCATAGGGACATTGGCGAAATATTGCGCCGCTTGGACTCTCTTCCCACTAAGCAGGACATACAACACTTGGAGAACCGCCTCCTCGAAAAACTCCATACTCAAACACTCTCACTTTAAGCGGATATCTCGCAAGTAGCGTCCAGGGTGACATCTGTGGAGGCTGCACAGACAGACCAAGCGGAAAGTATTACCCAGCTACATGCTATTATCGCGGTGCAATCACAGACCATTGCAGACATCCAATCCCATCTCGAGGACTTCAGAGGTAGGCGCAATAATCTCAGAGCTCGTGGCCTGCCTGAAGATATCCCAGATACTGATATAGAAGCGACCATGACCAAGATATTTAATGATGTCCTGAATGCCGACTCGGATAACAGTATCCTCTTTGATAGGGCTCATAGGGCTCTCAAGCCGAGGGGCGCGGCACAAGCACAGCCACGCGATATTATCTGTCGCCTCCACTACTATAAGGTGAAAGAGGAGATTCTGCAGAAAGCCAGATGGAAGGATAAGGTGGAGTTTGATGGACATCCCATTCAGATATTCCCGGATCTATCCTGGCATACCCTCCAAAAACGCTGCCATGTACGCCCACTTACTGAAGCTCTCAGGCAGCATGGAATTAAATACCACTGGGGCTTTCCCTTCAGCATCCAGGTTACCCATGAAGGGAAGTCTGCCTCCCTGCGGAACTCCACGGATCTCTCGAGCTTCTGCACCACACTGGGCATTCCGCAGATCTCCTTGCCGGATTGGGAGTCTCCCCAAGCAGCGAAAGATTCCGCCTCGACTTCACGCCAACTCACTTGGCAAACCGTAAGATGGCAGAAGCGGAAACCTTCCTTCGCCTACTTGACTTCTTTTTGCTCAGGATGAAGTGGCTATTCTTCCCAGCAAGTAGTCCTCCATTTACAGTGGCGCAGCTCATCTTCCGCACGAACTTTCCATTGAGAGTCGTCTCCTCATGGATGCCGATTCCCCCTATTGTTTATGTTCTGTTTGTGTTTAACTTGTACTTTTCTTGCAGATAAAAGCATATGGACACTTGGAGGACTACCTTGGCTTTCAGATCAGGTTCTTCAATTCATAGTCTTGTTCTAAATTGCATTACTTGAGTGTTATGTGTTTACCTTTCACCTTGTTGGTTTGATTGAATGAATATACTGCACATACTGTGTTGTTGAGATTTATATTAGGTTATCATATAGTTCATTTTAACCCCTGTTTTTTCTTTATATACACTGGAATCTTGTCTGCTCAGGGCTATAACTAGTATAGCCTTGTTGCACCCAGTTGTACTGTTCATGCAGCTTTCCTCAACCCCAATCCCCTCAGATTAATCGACTCTGTCCCTTGTTTAGGGCTTTTTCACATTTTTTGGAGAGGGTAAGTGTAACTCTGTTTCGATTTCTTCCCCACATACCCACAGTTTTTGGTAACCCTCCCCTTTTCCTGACTCCCGCTTTAACCAGGTCTCACTGTCTAGATACGGTATCCCTCCAGTTTACAGAATGGGGCTTTGCAGAAATATCTTTCTATCATATTTCTTATGGCGGGACCCAAATCTAAATCTCATCCTGATTCTAGGTCATTGCAGAACTTAAGATCCCAGTTAAATTTCCTCTCTATTAACGCAAAGGCCCTCAACTCACCGGAGAAACGCTCCCATCTCGTTAATACGCTTCGCTCTGCCAAAACAGATATAGCTTTTGTTCAGGAAACGCACTTTAAAAGGGGTTCCGCCCCCCCGCCTCTCCAGTCACTACTACCCTCAGGTGTTTACGATTTCTCTCTCAACAAGACGAAGGGGGTAGCAATTATTTTTTCTAGAGCCATCCCACTTATTGATCCTGTTTCGGTTCTCCTAGGGGATGGTCGGGGGGTGTTGGTAAAATGTAAATTATACAGCCAAGTATACACTTTTGTTAATCTTTATTTTCCCAATCAGGACCAACCTAAATACTTTGCACACATATTGGAGGAGATTGACAAGCACAGAGAAGGCATCCTGCTGGTTGGAGGGGACCTCAACTGGCCGTTAGAACCGCACATAGATACCACCACCGGTTCCTCCAGATGCTCCTTGGGGGACGCCAGAAAGGTAAGGAGACTTCTTCACGAGCACCAGCTGGCTGACCCCTGGCTAATCTTACACCCACGTGACCGAGACTATTCTTTCTTCTCCCACCCTAGGAATTCCTATTCGAGAATTGATTACTTTCTTATCTCACACGCTTTTCTTCACCTTGTCTCTGCTGCTAATATAGGCCAGATCACCTGGTCAGACCATGCGCCCATTTCTATTTCTTTGACAATACCGACCCCACAGCCTAGAGCGTGGTCTTGGCGCCTCAATGAAATGCTTTTGCAGGACCCTTACTGTAGGATTCAAATTGAGACTGCCATTACGGAGTACTGGGAGTTCAATGATGTGGGGGACACTTCTAAAGTCACCGTATGGGAAGCCCATAAGTGTGTGGTTAGAGGGGTGTGTATAAAAATCGGAACGTACCTTAAAAAACAAAGGGAGACGCAGAAGGACCAATTGTTGCTTAAGATTCGCAACTTAGAGGCATCCCATAAGGCTGCCCTAGACAAAGCGACGCTAGAGGAGCTTGCCTCGGCTCGCTCCGCTTTGGCGAAGCTATGCAACGATCATTATAAATTAGCCGTGCGACGTTGCAGGCTCCGATATTATCAGTGGGGTAATAGACCTAGCAGAATGCTAGCGAGAGCGTTGAGGAAACAACGGGCCCAGGGATTTATTCCCAAACTTAAGGATCGGGGTGGGGTCCTGCACCATGATACACCTAGCATGGCGGGCATCTTTCGGGACTATTATAAATCCCTCTATAACCTACCGGGTCCCTCTTCTCCAGATGAGGCTGCGGCTCATCAGCGCGAAATCTCGGACTACCTTACTAACTGTTCCTATCCCTCCCTTTCCGCGGAGGACTCTCTAGCTCTTGAGTCTCCCTTTACTTTGCTGGAGATGGAGAAAGCCATTAAAACTTCTCCTAATGGCAAGAGCCCTGGCCCTGATGGTTTCTCTATATCATACTATAAATAGCTTAAAGATAAACTTATGCCCCATCTCCTTAATGCCTTCAATTGTATTTCAAACCAAAATAAATTTTCCCCTCAGTCCTTAGAAGCCCACATCTCGGTAATCCTTAAGGAAAACAAGGACCCAACCCAATGCTCCAGCTTTCGACCCATTTCCCTACTGAATCTAGATTTGAAACTTTTCACAAAATTATTGGCCAATCGTCTTAAAATTCATCTCCCTACTATAATACACCCAGACCAAGTCGGATTTGTCCCAGGTCGTGAAGCGCGAGATAGTACCACTAAAACTATTAATATTCTTTATCATATATCCCAAACGAAAAC
>WWET01004708.1:82863-117241 GCA_011038615.1 Limnodynastes dumerilii | reverse complement strand
TTGTGTGCCTAGAGCTTCCAGCCTAGTGAATTGAATCCGGTTCTTATGCAGGTAAACCCGGAGTGTCGTAACATTATAACCGGCCACATCATGCAAGACTCGGGAGAACCTTCCATGGCCGAAGCCATTAATGCGCTTATTACTCAGGTGTCCAATCTAGGACAGATGGTACAGGCCCTCACCTCAAAGGTTAACAATCAAGAAGAAACCATCTCTGCCATGAGGGCCTCAGCCAGTGCCCCACAAGCTCCCGCCCCGGCCCTACCAGTAGTATCTTCGGATATTGAAGTTAATCTTCCAGATAGATTTTCAGGAGATCGTGGCCAGTTCCATATATTCAAGGAGAATTGTCGACTGTATTTCAGGCTCCGACCTAACGCCTCAGGATCCGAACAACAACGAGTTGGTCTCGTCATCACCCTACTCCAGGGGGACCCCCAGGCTTGGGCATTCAGTTTACATCCTAAAGATCCTGCACTCCAGTCAGTCGACGCCTTCTTTGAAGCTCTGGGCCTATTATACGAGGACCCTGATAGAACAGCCACTGCAGAGATGAAACTTCGCTCCCTACGCCAGGAGAGAAAGACTGCAGAGTAATACTGTTCTGAATTCCACTGCTGTGCTAATAACTGCGGCTGGAATGATCCTGCTCTCCGTAGACAATTCCGCATCGGATTGTCGGACCAGGTGAAGGACGCCATTGTTCAATTTCCAACCCCCAATAACCTTGAAGAATTCATGCGCCTGGCTATCAAGGTCGATCGGCGCCTGAAGGAACGCCGCATGGAAAAAGATTCCTTCACCAGCTACTCCGTTGTTCATCCTCCTCAGGAATTTCAAACGTTGGAAGAACCGATGCAGATTGGCTCATATCGCCTATCCAAGGAAGAGAAAGCCCGCAGGCGGAGTCTTGGTTTATGTCTCTACTGTGGAGAGAGCTCACAGAGCAGACTCGTGCCCCAAGAAACAACCTACCCAGTCGGGAAAAGAGTAACCCAACCGGCTTATGTGGAGCTCCGGTTGGGTATACACCTACTCTCCTCAAAGAATTCGCTTCTGGTCCCCGCCCGACTGGTCCTTAGGGACCACGAAGAACAACTATCCGCGTTTGTGGACAGCAGTGCTGCGGGAAATTTCATGGACATATAACTGGTTCATTCTATGAAGATTCAAGTCAGGAATCTGGATGTTCCCGTCTCTGCAGTGGGATTGGATGGATTACCACTGTCAGAGGGTCCTATTCTTCTAAAGACTGAGCCTATTCAACTGTCTATTGGGATGTGCCACTCAGAAGTCATCGAGTTCCTGGTAATGAATTGTGCTGCTGTACGACTGGTCCTGGGCCATCCTTGTCTTAGACTCCACAACCCATGCATTGACTGGTCACTGGGAGAAATTACTCGGTGGAGTGACCACTGTGAAGAGAGTTGCATTTCCTATCCAGTCCGGGTAGGTCTCATCGCAGTAGAGAAGATTCCGCAGCAATATGCTGAGTTCACGGATGTTTTTTTTAAAAAAGCAGCAGAGGTACTACCTCCACATCGGCACTATGATTGTGCTATTGAGATAATTCCCGGTGCTAAGTTACCTAAAGGTAGATTGGTTTCCCTCTCTGGACCAGAGTCAGTCGCTATGGACCAGTATATCAAAGAAAACCTAGAGAGAGGATTCATTCGGCCTTCTAAATCACTAGTGGGCGCAGGATTCTTCTTTGTGGGAAAGAAAGACGGATCCCTCAGACCATGCATCGACTATCAGGCCCTTAACCACATTACAGTCAAGAACACCTATCCACTGCCTTTGATTTCGGATTTGTTTAATCAAGTCAAGGGAGCCGTTATTTACTCTAAGATCGATCTTCGCAGGGCATACAACATGGTACAGGGAGGGAAGGGAGATGAATGGAAAACTGCATTCAACACGCATACAGGCCACTATGAATATCTGGTAATGACCTTCGGGTTATGCAACGCTCCAGCGGTATTTCAAGATTTCATCAATGATGTCTTCAGAGATTTCTTGAGGAAATTTGTGGTGGTCTATCTGGATGATGGGGCTGATTCAGAGATGCGATTTCCACGGCACTTAGGTGCGTATATTTAAGATCTTAGAAAATTCGCAAAACTGCGCATGCGTAGTAATAGTGCAACGCCATGTACGTAGTGGTTAGGAGCGTAAATTCGCTAAGATCGTAGGTCTGAATCGCTCGCAAGCACTTAAGATCTTAAGTGCTGCGAATCTTTAAGATCTTAAGGATTTGCATGGAAATGGGCGGGGGGAGGCAGGTAAATGAGGGAAAGTGGGCGCGGGCTGACACTTAGGATCTTAAATGAACGCTCCCACGTCAGTTAAGATCCCAAATGACAGCGTATAGTTAGGGCAATTCAATGGTGGTCTAAGTTTAAGATCCACCGCTGTTTGCAAGGGGAGTGTCTGGTTTTGCAGTGGGCTGGAACCTGCTAAGATCTTAGCTAAGGTGCGTATATTTGCGATCTTTTCGCAATCGCATCTCTGAATCAGCCCCGATATCCTTATCTTCTCTCCCTCTCTTGAAGAACACCGTAAACACGTCAAGCTGGTCCTTGCCCGTCTCCGAGTTCAGGTTGTATGCCAAATTGCACGTCAAGCTGGTCCTTGCCCGTCTCCGAGTTCAGGTTGTATGCCAAATTGGAGAAGTGTGAGGTTCAGGTTGACAGATCAACCTTTTTGGGGTATGTTATTTCCCCGTTAGGATTCGCCATGGACCCAGATAAAGTAAAGGCCATTCTGGAGTGGAAGCAACCTACAGATCTCAAGGCCATCCAGTGGTTCATGGAATTCTCTAACTACTACTGGGGAATCATTAAATCCTTCTCCACCTTGATGGCTCCTATATCAGCATTGACCAAGAAAAAGGCAGATCCTACGAACTGGTCGGCAACTGCGATAAGGGCTTTCGAAGCATTGAAACAAACTTTTGTGTCGACACCTATTCTGAGACATCCTAATCCTGAACTTCCCTTCGTCATCGAGGTTGATGCGTCGAAGCAGGGGCAGTTCTGTCACAACAAGGCCCACAGGAAGCTAAATATTTTCTTTCAAACAATTCTCACCAGGACAGAAGAATTACGATGTGGCAAACCGGGAACTGTTAGCCATCAAAATGGCATTTGAAGAGTGGAGGCACTGGCTGGAAGGATCTGCGCATGTCATCACGGTTCTGACTGACCATAAAAATCTTGCGTACATTAAATCTGCCAAACGTCTCAATCCTTGACAAGCCGGATGGGCTTTGTTCTTTACACGCTTCAACTTCAATATCACTTACAGACCTGGATCACAGAACCATTGAGCTGATGCTCTTTCCCGGGCTTTCTTGCCACAACATGGTCCCTCCCTCCCCTGCCCATGATCCCTCCTACTTGCATCATCGCTGGATTAACACAGGATCTTCGTTCCAGAATTCTGCCGGCCCAAGGTCAAGTTCCTGCTCAAACACCCGCTAGATGACTGTTTGTTCCTGAAAGACTTAGAAGTCAAGTTCTCCAGGAGAACCATGCTAGTAAGACAGCGGGACATTTAGGAGTCAAGAAGACGTTGGAACTGTTGTCTAGATCGGTGTGGTGGCCCTCCATATCACAGGACTCCCGGGAATTTGTGCTTTCATGTCCTCTCTGCGCCAAGAACAAGACACCACGACATCCTCAGTATGGGCCACTTCTTCCTTTGTCCATTCCCAAACGGCCGTGGACTCATTTGTCAATGGATTTTATTACGGATCTTCCTAACTCCCAGGGCCATACCACTGTCTGGGTGGTGGTTGACAGGTTCAGCAAGATGGCACATTTCATCCCATTATCTGGTCTACCTAATGCTCAGGTTCTAGCCAATCTCTTTGTCAAGCACATTTTTAGACTGCATGGAATACCACTGGAAATTGTTTCAGATCGAGGGTCACAATTTGTGGCTTCGTTTTGGAGAGCGTTTTGCAGGAGTCTGGGAGTACAGGTTAATTTATCTTCAGGATATCATCCCCAATCTAAAGGACAGACCGAGAGGGTAAACCAGTCCTTGGAGCAATATCTACGATGTCACACTTCCAGACTCCAAAACAATTGGTCAGAGAATAATCCCTGGGCGGAATTCGCATATAATAATGCTCATCACTCCTCTACTGCAGTATCACCTTTCTTTTGTGTCCATCCGAGAGCTAACTCGATCATTCCTGTCACCATCACCCCTCATCCAGGAGTTAGAGGAACAGTTAAGAACATGAAGACCATCTGAAAGAAAGTCAACCAAAGTCTTCAAGACACAGCTTTTAAGACCAAGACTAGAGTCGACCAACATCGATCCAGAGGTTCCTTCAGAGTCGGGGATAGGGTCTGGCTTTCTTCAAAAAGCATTAGATTTAGGCAACCCTGTAGGAAATTGGGTCCTCACTACATTGGACCATTCCGTATCTCCAGGAAAATCAATCTGGTTGCTTTTAGACTAGATCTACCCCCGCAATCTCAAGATTCCACCCACCTTCCATGTATCTCTTCTGAAACCAGTCAAGACTTCTAGAAGGTTTCATAATAAACTTCCAGTCAAAACTTCCCCGGTACTTGTGGACAATCAAGAAGAATTTGAGGTAGAAGAAACCCTTGATTACAAGAAGATCAGGAATCACATCCATTATCTGGTCCACTGAAAGGGATACGGTCCGGAGGAAAGATCTTGGATACCTGTTGGAGACCGTCACGCAGACAGATTAAAGAAAAGATTTCATGAAAGATTTCCTGAGAAAACCAGGCCTAGGGGTATCAAAACCCCTCATTGAAGGGGGGGGTACTGTTACAGCTGCCGTGTAACGGGAGGCTGTATCTCCAGCTTCTCCTCGCGCTGTCTGCCGACGGTCTTCTTAGTTACAGCTTCCCTGGTTACCCATGTGCGCGTCTCTTCTCCTTGGCGTGCGTTGTTCCTCCGTTGCCAGGGGAACGTCTGATCGTTCCAGGTGCCATCCAATCAGTGTGTAGCAGTTCCTTTATAGCCCCTTCCTGTCTTCTATCTGGCGCCGGTTATAGAGTCTGTTTCAGCCCTGTGACCTGCTACTTACCTTGTGTGCCTAGAGCTTCCAGCCTAGTGAATTGATTATTGTTTGACCCACTTACCTGCCTTTTTTCCTGCCTCAGTTTGCCCTATGTATCCAGTCCTGGTTCTCACCCTTATTTGTACCTACCTTCCCAGCTATACCTACCTTTACCTTGAGTGCATGTTAATGTTACCTCTTCGGAGGCACTGCTGTGTGAGTGCGGGCGTGCAAGTCCTCGTGCGTCTCATCCAGTCCCGTGAACAATCTTCTGTCCCTCGTGCTGGGTTTCGTGTTGCTTGTAGTCCGTCGCAGTCCGGTCTCTTCCGGACTGGTTCTGTTCCCACTTGCTCTGCTGCTCCTTTCCCGCTTTCCGGTTTACACTCCTGGGTTCGCCTTCTTTTCCACGAGCACTGGTTCAACGGGGCCCGTCCAGGCTATTGGGCCGCAGCCAATTCCATCCCCGCCATCAGGGGACCTGGTAAAAACCCTCCGATAGTAGTGTCTCCGGGCTCGGGCAACCATCTCGGTCCCTACCTACCTTTCTTCAGTGGCCGCCCCGGTTCTCTCCGAGGTAAGCCCGAGGCGCCACTACACTCCGCTACATTCTCCATGACCACTCTGGTTCTTATCCAGGTAAACCTGGAGTGTCGTAACACATATTCAGCCTGAGGAAGTGTTTGGCCATCCATGTGGATAGGGATGCAAGGCACTCGGAAATCTTAGACATAAGAGAGGGGTTGAGGTCAGGGGAGGAGCGGTAAATTTGAGTGTCATCAGCGTAGAAGTGGTAGTTAAAACCAAAGGTGCTGATGAGGTTACCCAATGAGGAGGTGTAGAGGGAGAAGGAGGTGGAGTGGGCCAAGGACAGAGCCCTGGGGGACACCAACAGGTAGCGGAGAGGGGGAGGAAGTTGAGCTAGGGGTGGAAACAGAGAATGTGCGGTCAGAGAGATAGGAGGAAAACCAGGAGAGAGCAGTGTCAGTGAGACCAAAAGAGCAGAAAGTTTGAAGAAGAAGAGGATGGTCAACGGTGTCAAAAGCAGTGACAGATCAAGAAGGATAAGGATGGAGTAGTGGCCCTTGGATTTGGCAGATAACAGATCATTGGTCATTTTGGTAAGGGCAGTCTCAGTGGAATGGAGGGGCCGGAAACCAGATTGGAGGGGGTCCAGGAGAGAGTTGTCCGTAAAGTAGCTTATGAGACGTTGGTAGAATAAGCGCTCAAGGAGTTTTGAGGCAAAGGGGAGAAGGGAAATAGGTCTGTAGCTGGAGGGGATGTAGGGACCAGATTAGGTTTTTTGAAAATAAGAGAGACATGGGTATGCTTAAAACAGGCAAGGAAAGATACCAGATGAGAGGGAAAGGTTGAAAAGGTGGGCTAGATGGGAGCAAGCAGTGGGAGAGAGGTGTTTGAGAAGGTGTGAGGGAATAGGGTCCACAGGGCAGGTTGAGGATGGTGTGGATATTAATAGGGAGTGAATTTCATCACTTGTCGTAGGATGGAAAGAAGTAAACTCATGATGATTGCATAGAATGGGTGGTGAAGAGTTGGGGAGAGATGGGGGAAGCAGAGGAGATGTCATTTCTGATAGAGATAATTTTGGAAGAGAAGTAGGAGGCAAAGTTGGAAGCAGAGATAGAAGGTGGGATGGAAGGCGTGGGAGGGGAGAGGAGAGTGTTAAAGTTGGCAAAGAGGCGACGGGGGTTGGATGCTTGGGAGATGATGAAAGATTTGAAGAAAATTTGCTTGGCTTGGGCAAGGGCAGAGCAGTAAGAGGAAAGGATGAATTAAAAGTGGAGAAAGTCAGCAAGGGATTTGCATCAGAGGCGCTCGGCGGTGCAGGAGCATTGTTTTAGGAAGCGTGTGACCTGAGAGTGCCATGACTGGGGGTTAGAGCGGCGAAGGGAGATGGAGGAATGGGGACAGACAGAGTCAAAGGCAGATGAGAGAGTGGTATTGTAGAAGGCGGTGGCTTGATTGGGGCAAGAGAGAGAGGTAATGGGGGAGAGGAGGTGGTCAAGGGAGGAGGAAAGGTAGGGATGTTGAGGGTGCTGATGTTATGTCTGGTGAGAACGCGTTTGGGCTTGGGAGGAGGGGAGGCAAGAGGGGAGAGGTAGAAGGAGAGTAGGTGATGGTCAGAAAGAGGAAAAGGAGAGATGGAGAAGTGAGTCAGAGTGCAGCGGTGTGTGAAGACTAGGTTACGGGAATGGCCCTGTATGTGGGTAGGAGAGGTGGTCCATTGAGTCAGGCCAAAGGATGAGGAAATAGATAGCAGTTTAGAGGGATTATCAATGGGGATGTTGAAGTCACCCAAGATAATAGAAGGGATGTCAGAGGAGATATAGTGGGTGAGCCAGGCAACAAAGTTCTCAAAGAACTGTGAACAAGTTCTAAATGACAGCTATGCGGAGATCTAGGGGGCGGAAAAGCCGGATGGAGTGGACCTCGAAGGAAGAGAAGATGAGGGCGGGCTCAGGAGGGTTAGTACGGAAAGTGCATGAGGGAGAGAGAAGCAGGCCGGCACCGCCACCATGACGATCGCTGGCTCTGGGAGAGTGGGAAAAGGAGAGACCACCATAGGCCAGAGCAGCAGGTGAGGTGGTGTCAGTGGGGGAGAGCCATGTTTCGGTGAGCGCCAGGAAGTTAAAGGAGTTAGAGATGAACAGATCATGTATTGCTGGGAGCTTGTTACAGATGAATCTTGCATTCCAGAGAGCGGAGCAGCAGGTGAGGTGGTGTCAGTGGGGGAGAGCCATGTTTCGGTGAGCGCCAGGAAGTTAAAGGAGTTAGAGATGAACAGATCATGTATTGCTGGGAGCTTGTTACAGATGAATCTTGCATTCCAGAGAGCGCAGGAGAAGGGGAGGGTGGGGAGAGTGTAAATGTGGATAAGGTTGGCAGGGTTGGATGAGTGTGGAGGGGGAAGAGGATTGGGGTGGGGGCGAGGGAGTGATAAAGGATGCAGGGTTAAGAATATGGGAGCTACAAGTCATGATGTGGGGGGATGAGTGAGGATTTCAAACAGAGAGGCCAAGGTTATAGATGTGGATGGCATCTGGGCAGTGAGATATGGTGATAGAAAGTCTGTCAGAATATAAATACAATAGGAGTAGTAGTTAAATTAATATCCAAAAATAGGAAAATACAGTAATAACAATGATAAAAATAGTAATGAAAAGTTGAAAAGTCTGGATGTAAATATGCAGTTACACCACTGACTAAGATATGTGTAAGATAAGATAAATAGATAATAATATACAATATAAAAGAGATAGTTTCACCGTTCTCTCCAAACGGATGTAAATAATGAGCAAAATAACGTAACAGTACCGTTCTGCTGTTCAGCAAAAGGAGCATCAGTGAAGCGTCAATTTTAAGTCAGCTGCTATGCCCGGGACGCGGTTCTGCCGATCAGCTGTTTTCAGCAGCGTCTCCGGCAGTCTGTTATCCTCGGTGCATATGCACCCGCGATCTCCGCTGTGTGTTTTTCAGATGAGCTCTCTGTTGTCCTCAAAGAAGATCCTTTCACAGTTGCCCATGATTACCTCCTCTCAGCGTTAGATCTCTAGTACAGGATCTCTATGTAATCTTTATGTAAAATATTAAAATCCATAAAAGGCAGTACATATATGAGTCATAACAGTAGATAAAATTAGATATTGATCTTAAAAAGAGGAAATTTAAAAGAGGCATAATGTTTAAGATAATTAGTTCATATTATTAAAAGAGATTAAAATTATAGAGGCAGCAAATTAAATGATAATACTCAAAATGTTATAACCAAGGAATAAGAGAATGTTATGTACCCTGTGGTGCCATAGATAGCATCTCAAAGATCCGTCTAACTTCTATTTTGGCCATTTGTTCTACTAAATCATATTTTCTCCAATGTCTTGTAACTTTTTCTCCAATGTCCTGTAACTTTTTCTTCTAAATCATCTTTTCTCCAATGTTCTGTAACTTTTATTTTAGTTATTACTGCAGTGGAGCATTGGTGTTCAAGTTTAAAATGTAGGGAGTGATTTTCAAATCCTCTTTTAATATTTCTCAAATGTCTCCCCCATCTAATTTTGAGGGGACGTGAGGTTTTCCCTATGTTTCCCTATGTCCCTATTGTTTCTGGCAAGAACATTCAATCAGGTAAATAACATTGGAGGTAGAACAAGTTATGCATTCATCAATGGGATAAACTATGCCTGTTTGACTAGATTGAAACGTTGCTACTTTGCTTTCCTGATCTGTATGTGTGCATGTGCCGCACCTATAGAAACCTTTAGATTTAATGCCTCCTTTAATAGAGGGTTCTTCTCTGAAGGCACTAGCAGTAAGTTTATCCCCCAAATCCCTTGCTTTTTTATATATGAATTTGGGGTTATCTGAAAGGCTTTCTTTCAAAAGAGGGTCATTCAATAAAATATTCCAATTTCTATGTACTACTTTTTCAAGAATTTTGTGATCAGAATTGCATTGGGTTATTAATGCAACTTCCTGTTTACCAATATTTTATTCTTTTCTTTCAGTACTACAATCTCTTTTCTGTCTGTGTTCCATACAAGGACATCTCTAAGTCTTTCCTACAATATCCTTTTTCTACAAAACGCTCCAATGTAACCAGGGCCTGTACCTCCAATTCTTGATGATCAGTACAATTCTTTTTTACCCTTCGGAATTAATTGTACGGTACATTCTTGAACCAGTTTTTGTGATGACAACTGGATTGCAAGATATAGTAATTGCTGTCTGTAGATTTAGTATAAAATTTGGTTTTAAATTTTCCATCTTCCACATATATAGTGACATCCAGGAAGTTTACTTGGGATTTGCTTTTATCTATTGTTAGTCTAATATTTTTATTGTTATTATTGGGATGACGGCAGAAATTATCTAGAGCATCTTGTTGACTTGACCAGATAACCCAAGCTACAATACCGGTACTTTACATACTTCCGAAAATACATAAGGATTTAATAAATCCCCCAGGTAGAACAATTGTGGCTGGTATAGACTCATTCACAGCCAGACTATCAGAATTCATAGACAACATACTACAACCCTTGGTACAGACCACTCCTGCCTATACTAAAGAGAGCCTTCAAGTTATACAAAAAATAGAGACATGCATATATAGATCGCATTGAACTGTGGAACTCTTACATTTTTTTGAACATTATTTTGAGAATACAATATACTAATGGGAATCGGGTGCAATTCGGTATTTTATAACCCCACGTTAGTAAGAAACGTTAAGTGTACGATCAGTGCATTCTTTACTGTTTTAAGAGAGCAGTTACAACGTTTCTAAGCATAATCCTCGATATTTACAGAGAATTTTATTTATAATTTCATTATTATTTTTTTTAACTTAATGGCTCTGACCTCATACAGTTACTCTGTTCTCTTTCAGATTTTGTCTGTGTGCTTTCTTGGAAGGTTTATACGACTTCAACCAAAATGACTGGTTTTAACCGAATGCCTAGAGTTTTTCTTGAGTTCTCTGTATGTTTATAAACTAACTGCAATGGGGATCTGTGGCTTACCTAAACCATTCATCTTTATGGACTACACTGGACAGACTAATGTAGACGAACATTTATTTTGTTATAAAATGTTTTTCTTTTTTGCAGAATTATTTAGCAGTTTGGGTATTTTGTTTTAATATTATTGACTCATCCATTATCATTCATTATAGTTTAACATTTTTAAACATAAAATATAAAAAATTTTCTTAGCTGTATGTTAAAATCGAGGATTAGAACAAAAAAAGCATAGCCTTAGAAACACGATAAATGTATAGGATTTGTATCAAATTACAGCATTCATCTCTGACTTCCATATCCACACAGATAAATAAAATCTCTATACATCATCAATCAGGCCCATAAAGGCTTACTTTATATGCACTCAATTTCCACCAAACCAAAACTAATTGCATGCATACCTCTAGGCCACTCAGGGATCTGATCAATTAGTCATTAGGCACTCCATTAGAAGGGTTTTAAGCTTGCTAGTATAAATGTCCACTGTCAATTTGCTTGTAATTGAGTGAATCAAAAAGATTCAGCTATTAGCACACAGAACATGAATGATGTATACCAAGTTTTATTATACAAAATATTAATCTATTACAACATGTACTTTTATTTCTATGTCCCCTTGCTATCATTAGAAGACAATGCAAGATACTTTATGGCTTTGTATATTTTATTGCTATTGTAAGTCATTATTACAGGCCTAAGTTTGTGTCAGGATAAATGTTATTTTAGTATGTTGGGCTTCCTCAGTGGGGATATTAGTTATATGACCATATGCTGGGCATGATGATGACATACAATACTGAAATGACAGGAGGGTAGGATATTGTATGTCAGAAATACATATTTTATAGTAGTAGTTAACCTTGTTTATTCTGTCATTACATCATATACATTATATAGTCATCTGATTATACAGAACACCCAGTATTTTCACATAATACATGAATTAAGTGTAGCACAAATCTATTTTTATATTTAAAAATGTATTAGGGCAGATGTAGGAGCAAAAGTCCAAAAAGGATACATTTTCTATGGGATAAATCCTTTTGCAATGTAAAAGGTGCAAATTTTTCTACCTTTTTTTTTGTAGTGTACTGTATGGTGATTTGTGCATATGATTTGTCGTGTTTATTTTTAGCATTTTCATAACCATAAAATAACTCCATCATAACTTGAATTATGCTTATAATACACAACTTTAATATAGCATTGGAGCTCCATTCTATTCAAAGTTTCAAACATCTTATCTTTGGACAGGATGCGCACGATTTGAAAGGCAGATTTGAGCTTCTGCTGTTCAAACTTTTTGAATTAGGTCCTGAGACACTCCAAACATTTATTTATGCGAAGATTTACATTAGGACGGGGTATAGCATAAAGCTACAAATGAGCCCAGACCTGAATGTAAGTGTATATATGCTCTAATTTAAGACTAATCATTTGCATCAGCTCTAGGACATAACACAGAATCATATGTGACGGCAGATAAGAGCCATATGGCCAATCCTGTCTGCCCAGTTGTTTTTTAAACTATACTGGCCCTGGAACCAATGAGTCTAGTTTAAAATTCAGGACAGTGTTACATTTATCTCAAACAGTTTAAACTGCTCTACTGTGTTAGGAGCTGATTCAGAGTTGCGTATCCGTTCAAAATTTAGACGGAAACGTAGTGGAATTGCACATTGTGCATGCGCAAGAATCTTATTGACAGTCGGAAAGCAGGCGCATGCAATGCCATTTTTCCGTATCCAACAGCTTACGAATCCATTTTTTTCGTATGCAAAAAGGGGCTTGTTGGAATATGGTAATGTATTTTTAGGGCGTTTACTAGCAGATTTGAGCACATCCGTATTCACAGTTTGCACTTACTGCTTTTTTTTGCACCAGCCCTGACTATGGTGGAAGCGGATTTTGAACAGTTTTTTAACTGGGGAAAGCCTCAAGGCAGAGACATGACTCGTTATCACAAAAGTAATACAGCTGCTGCAACTCTACTTTATATCGATACTAACATACTAACATACAAACATACTAAAATTGTAACTGTGAGGCATTTTAACATAGTTTAGGATTATTTTAGTTTGTTTCATGCGCACTCCCTTTTTATAATAATTTTTATATTTATTATAATAATAATAATAATAATAATAAGTAATTTTTCTTAATCATAAAAAATTTCAGTTTTATTTTGTATGTTGTTGGAGACTCAAAATAAAAATATTACAAATTAGTTAGTGTTTCAAAAATTTGACATAACAGATACAACTATTACATAGTTTACAATTTTATTATTAATGGTTTGGTTTACAAATTCCTGAAATTTTTTGGGGAAAAGTATTTATTTTACATAAAAACAAAACAAAACAAAACAAAACAAAAACCTCCTTTGTGCTTTTCCGCCTCCATCTTGCATTGAATTACATGTAGGTGGACGGCTGTGTCCTTATGCACAATCCACGCAATTGATCAATTAGACGGAAGCATGGATGCGCTTCCGAGAATGCATAGCCGTATTACAGATGTGCGCGATTCATGCTTGCACTTTTTAGGCTAAAACGCACAACCTTGAATAGGCCGTATTTAAATTAGTTTGTGCGATTCCGACTCGCATACACACGTAACTCTGAATCAACCACTTAGTCTCTACCCCCTCAGATAGGAGGCCATTTCACTTATCAGTTACTGTTTACTGATGTAATCTTTACCCACATTTGCTCTACCTCACCCCCCTCCTCTAGTTTATACACATGCTTTTGTGTATATATACCTTTTCCCAGGTTCAGGATAATAGCAATGTCATTGAGTCATACTTCATGTCTGAAATGCTTTTAAAAACCCATTATTTGTGTGGGGTATTTTTTTTACAGTTTAATCTGAATCGAGTTATATAGATTTGCTTACATCAGGATACAGTAAGGGTGTGTTTGCATACATAAATACAAAAATACAGAGACACATTTTCCAGTATCTGGATGCAAATGTACATTATAACAATACAACCAGAGAATCATGCGTTACATTTATGTACCTAGAATTTGTTGATGTAATAGTGTTTGGCTGATTACAGATTAACCTCTGAAGCAGACAGCATTTTCTCTCTGGCCATTGACAATTAAATATGCTTGAAAAATTATTTTGCCATATTTTTAATTTTTTTATTGGAGCATAATTTGAACATGTATTATTAATATTTTAGATATTTTTTTGCTAATTAAATCTACAAAGCATGTATCCATAGCTAACAAACTATTTACCTGATCCAATGTCCAAAAATACTTTTTTTTTTTGTTTTTAATTTGCAGCAATTTTTAGCACTGAGAATATACAGTTCTGGCATGAGCTTAAAAACACATTCACTAAGAACCTGAGCGGTATTAGGCCCTGATCCAGAACTGCGCTTCCATCTTTTTTTCAGACGTAAGTGCAGCAAAAATGAGCACTGAAAGATGGGCGCAAGTGTACCCATCCATATGTGTTCGTATCCGACTGCACTGTGCTTGTAGAAAGGATATTTAAATGAGAAAAGAGGCGTTTTTGTCATTTAAATACTCCGTGCAGTGCAGTCCGGTAGCTTCTTAACAAGCCCTACGCTTACACCATCTCTCAGAATATCTAATAAAAGGTCCAAAGTACATTTAAAAAAAAAAAAACATACTTACCTGCTCTGATGGGGGTCCGGTCTAGGCAGCTTTTAATGCTGCTGCCCAAAAAAAAAAACCTTCTCCTACGACGCAAACCATGTCCTGCAAGCAGGACCCCCCGACGCTAATGCCATCTGCACTGTCCTTGGGTGATACAGTGTCAGAATTATAGTGAGATAGAGAATTCTGACACTGTCCAAAGGGTATAAATATCACCCAAAGACAGTGCAGATGGCATTAGCGTTGGGATATCCTGCTTGCAGGACATGGTTTGCATTGTAGGAGAAGGTTTTTTTTTTTTTAAGATTTATCAGCACTCCATTTTGCTAAATGGTTTAGCCAAGCTGTACACTTGCACCTGTTTTACCCTTACTCCCAAACTCTTAATCAGGCCTAATCCAGGTCTGTTAATTGAGGTCAACTTACAACCCCAGCCAGCATTTGGTCCCGATGCTCAGGACTTACCTGACAGGGCTTGAAACTCATCAGGATACTTCCTCATCTTTGTGGCCCCTTCCTGGAGGCCGCTGGTTATGTTACTTACTTATTTTCAGCAGATGAAGGCGCACAGTGATTATAGAGAGACGGTCGGTCCATGTAATGTAAACACAGGAGGGTATATAGGAGGAGGAGGAGGAGGAGGGTGTCCCCGTGTCTCAGCAATATAGTTACGTACCTTACGTAGCGGATACGTAAGTTACGTAGCGGGGGCCGCAAAAATGAGGAACTACCCTCATCAGTATCAAAGATCTGTGGCTGGATAACTTTCATATAAGTACAAGGTGTTTGGTCAAGGGGCTCTGTACTTAGACTTTTTACCACAAAGTGGCCTGGATTAAGAAATGTAGACCTGTGCAATACCATGTTGAACTGCAAAGGGAGGCAATTATAAATTGTGAAAGCAAAATTATATTTAAGAGGTGAAATTTCTTAGCTCAACTTTATTTCATAGATTAAACATAAAGCTATGCAGTATTTGAGTTCCATGTGCAAAAATAATGTATTTTTCCTGCATGTAAAACATTTAGGTTAATTAGCACCCCTTACTTTGCAAAATGGTATAGCTGAGCTGTATACTTGCACTTGATTTAACCTTACTCCCAAAATCTGAATCCAGGCCAGTGTGTGAGTACTTATCATCATATTGTTACAACAGTAAGAACTGTTACATCAATAGAAAGTTTAACATTGCATTCCTGGATTTCATACCATTATCTATCATATAGTGGGACATTGTGGTATGGGATATTCAGCTTTCGCTTCAATTATTAGCATATATCCCCAACAGGCATAAAGGCTGCCTATTTCTATATGCATGACTATATATGCATCCTCTTAAATGTATGTTTTAAATTATATGTATGTTAAAACTGTCAATAGGTACAATAAATGTTAAATTATTTACTATTACCAATCATGCTATAGGTGTAATGATTTATCTTATGAAGCGCACCCTCTGATATTGAGGTTCCAGTTGTTGGACCTGATTCAGAGTTCCGAGCATGTGCGATGCGGAGTTTGACTACGGGCTATTCAAGGATGCACTTTCGTGCAGCGTGGGAAATCCCGATTTTCATCGTGAGACTTTGCAAATTTCACAGGCTGGCAGAGGGTATATATATATGCCCCAATGCCAGCCTAGGGGCTTATGTGGCGCTGTTTATTCTTAGTTAAGGGGCTTATGTGGCACTGTTTATTCTTTATTTAGGGGCTTATGTGGCACTGTTTATTATTTATTTATGGGCTTATGTGGCACTGTTTTAAGGGGCACTTGTGGAATGTATTTTAGTTATTTTTGTGGGGGCACGTGGAGCGTTCTTTTTTTTTTAGGGAGAAGGCTCTGTATTTTTTTTTAAAACTAAATGGCCATGTGTAGGGATTTGTAACAGGGAATGCTGCCGATAGTAGTTCTACAAGCGCTAGCATGCCTTGTCATTCATGGGCATGCTTGTGCCTGTAGTTCTACTATCTGCAGTATGCCCTGTTGGCCGGGTCTTTATTTATTTATTTTTTACACATAGGTGGCGGGGCAGGTGAGGGAAGGGGTTAATTTTTAACTAAACAGGGCTTTTTTTTTACCATTTTTTTTCAGCTCCAGTGAGCTGCCAAAACGATTCCGCCAGCCCTGAGCTGGTGGAATTGTAGGGCTTTTTCCGCATCCAGCGGACTGGTGTGCACAAGCTTTTCTCATTTAAATATCCTGGCACATCCCCCTTTGCAGTCGGAATACCATAAACTCCGCCAGCAATCCGACTTTCTTCCGCATTTTGCACATGCGCAGTGCCTTTAAAAAGCATCGCATCCGTGTGAATTTCACACGGATGCGATACTCTGAATCAGATCCGTTGTTTTTAATCGGTTGACAGTTCTGATTTGGAAGTGATGCAACTGATATATATATAGTGTATATATTTTTTTTTTTTGTTTGTTTTTTGTCGATACACTAGTTTGAATAATGAAGAGATTTTTCCTTTTCTCATATTTATATAATGTTTATACTGAAACATGTTTGCATTATAAAAATATAAAAAAAATTGAAAACACATTTGTGTCATTTATATTATATGTGATAACATTTGTTCATGGTTTATGCATTATCATCAACAGATTACTGTTGTTGCATGAAAATACTTTAACAATTCACGTATGTTGTAAATTATGTAACATCAGCATGCGGTTTTCAAGTTGTAGGATGATCTATATATAAAATACAAAAATATTGTCTTGCATTTAGGTAAACGGTGTTTACATTTTAGAATGACACTATTTTTGACTAGTGACAGTGGCAGCATTACATCCATACATCGTTACACATAGCTCTAGCACAGGTTTTCTCAACCAATGTCACTATTACCACTGTTGGTGCTTGCCACAGCAGCTGGTTGTACTCAGGGCAACTGGGCAAGGTTGTCAAGAGGTAGCAGCCATACTTGTACTTTTATCAGAGGCAACACCATACTCAGCCCTTAATAAAGTATCTATACCGATAACTGGATTTTAGAACACATAAAAATATGCACGTAGAAATAAAAGAGATATATGTGTCAACATGATTTGCAAAGTGGCACTTGACCTGATTCATTAGTGTGCAACAGATACGCCTGTAAAACCTATTGAGCACCACTGCTATAGCATTAACATCAAATTATTGCATTTAAATTCACATTTTATAAACAATACGCAGCCTCAGGTCATACGCCAACAACTGTGGCGTAAGGAAGAGGTCTGACCCTTTTGACAATGTTGTTTCTAGAGTGGCATACTTCTGACTTAAAATAAACACCAGTGTATCATTTGAAAATTTAAATATTTATTTAATAATTATTAGATCTAGATTTCCAAAGACTGGTCAAATATGTTAATGGTTATATTTACATTCCTATAAATTAAAATATGAAATACTTCAAAACAAAAATTATTTTATTTATTTTCAGAACCATACAGAATTTTAATATAACAATGTAAAATTAATCAACAAACTGATTGGAATTTATCACAAAAATTTGCACACAATGAAACTGATACAAAAGATATAAAGTTAAGAATATTACAAAAAACTTGAAAGTTAACTCTTATATATTCAAAAAACAAACATAACTTAAGCATTAGCAATGGAAGGGTATGTAAAGTCTGTCCGGACATTATTTTACATCTGAAATGCTGCATAGTTCTGTGAACAAAGAACAAACACAATAGTTAAAATAAAAATAACAAACAATCCAAAAACGTATAAGCTGCCCAAAATCTAACATTTACATGAAAAATACTGATTTATTATTTCTCTCTGTACTTGGCTACCAATCACTGTAGCATCATCGTCATCCATAGGTGGGGCTACATCGGGTTCTTTCGAGGTCAAAAGCTTTACAAGTGCCATAAACAAAAAGTTTTAAATACACTTACCACAGCTGCTGTATAAATCACCATTACTACCACTGGCAAATCAGTAAATCACATCAAGCTACCCACTTACGGGAGGCACCACATGGCCACGGGCTCTCAAAGATGACATCAGAAGAGGGGTGTGCAATAGCTCCTGCCTCTCCTGGCAACCTGGAGTCAACATGGCCACGGAAACCCGCCTCGTAGCCTGCTTGCCGACAGCACTGCCGATCATAGACATGTATACAGACTGCTGTGGGAATAGACAAACACATATAAAAAAAATGACATATGTAAGTAGATGAAAGTCATACAGGGAACTGACAACAAAGCCACGTCTAATAATCACTGTAGCATTGTCTCTTCCCACAGCAGTCTGTATACATTGCTGCACTGTCTGTGATCGGCAGAGCTGTCATCAAGCAGGCTATGTGGCAGGAGCCCGCAGCCATGTGGTGCCAGAACTACGTTTGCCGTACGTTTATTTGCGTAGCGTATTTTCGTTTGCATATATTCTATAAACTTCCCTAGTAACACCCCTTGAACGTACGTATTTTGTCAAGATACGCTTTCCAAACCCTACCTTAACTTTTGCCAACGTAACCGCAGTGATACGCACACGTACGTATGGGCAACACGAATTTACGCAGCTAAGCACGCCCATACTGTACACTTTAAATACAAACCCCCCGCATACTTAACGGATTTCAGACGTATTTTGGAGTCATGTAAAATTGGCATGCCCACACGTAAGTATTTACGTGACATATACATGAATGGCCCATATGTTCACAATTACGCTACGTTACTGTGCGTATTTTCTATGGTGTGCATGCGCAGTACTTACTAAAAGGCGATTTTACATCTCCGCCACACGTAAATTCGCTCAGAAGCGTTGTTCTGGATCTGGGCCAATAACTTTTGACACAACAATTATTATTGTTAGATTTTTTTTTGTCATTTTGTAACACAACAATTTTTATTGTCACTCCTTAATATTCAGTGGTAGTAGTACAACAATTTATATTGTCGATGGTATTGTTTTTTTTTTTTGACTAATTTTTTTCATCCACACTTTTTATTGTCACTACTAAATATTCACTTGCATTAGTTCAACCATTTCCACTAATCATTGCCATTCTATTTTCTTGAAACTTCAACAACAATTTGCAAATGTCTCTTTTTACTTGTCATATGTACTATTTCACTGTCCACTATACCTTTTTTCTATTGCCCCCCTTGTTTATATAGTACAATGAAGAAATATTTCATGTATATGTAAGTGCTAACAAAGATGTTCAATTGTATAAAAAGAGGACAACATATCCACCTAATATATTACAGTTAAATTACATTTTTATGTCTCTCTGTAACAGCCTGTCAGAGAGGGATACATAAAACACAGCTTTATTTCTTATACTCATACTTGTTATTTATTGTTTGTATGTCCTATTCAAGGTAGCTTGTGTTCATCCTTTAATTTCTTGCTGTTTTTGTCCAATTTCATGTGTCATCTGCCTTTGTTTTCTCAGGGTTTTTTATTTTTTATTTTAAACCATTTGTTAAATATTTTTTCATTTATATGTAAGATTTCAGTCTGATAACTAATGGCTAAACTCAAATCAGATTTTTTTTTCAAACTCTAAATTTGTCAGTAACATGTATTTTACAATGTGTCATGTGCCTGTGTTTTAGAATGCTTACTTATAGCATGATTTTTTTAAGGTAACTTATTTTAAATGCAACCTGCAACCCTGCTGCCATCTACATGTCATATGTGAAACTTATACAATACTGTTATTATTAAAATATTTATGTTTGTTAACCACAACTTTTTAACACCTGAAACAAACTGTACAACTTCATCATCCTTTCCTTCATAAAGTGACACCACACAAGAAATATTTGTAAAACTTTATTGATATCGCTTCAACACACATTACAGGCAAGCATTTGTTCAGACAAACAAAATATTGTGTTTCACAATAACATAAATTCATGTCATTTATCATATGCTGATACAGTATTATAGAAAATCATCATCATTTTGTTACAGTTTATTTTATCAAAAAATCTAAATGCGTCAACACAACACCGTCATAGTCATATGCAAATTCCTGTTTCGTTTTGCTAACTCCATCGTTCATTTGCCAAGACTGGTGTTCAAGTCCATATGCCAAAGTCCAGTGTACACTTTTCAAGTGCAGGGTACTGTTGCCAAGTCGAATGTCCACACTCCAATAGCAAAGTCCAGGGTCGAGTTTTCAAAATCATTTTCCACTTGGCAAGTGTAGTTTACAATAGCGAATTCCTTAACGTCGTTTAAATGTCCTTTGTACAGTTTCCAAATCCTGTGTCCACTTCACAAGTGCAGTAACGGAAAGCCAAGTCCATTGTACAGCTGGCAAGCCCATGATAGTCTTTACAAGTCCAGAGGAATGTTCCTACTTTAGTTTTCACAAAACTTCCTTCAAACTGATCCTTAAATGTTCTTGTACAAAGAAGACATAATTCCATCGATAACAAAATACAAGGAATCCAAGCCCGTAGGAGAGGACCCTTTAAGACCACATATATAAGTGCACACCAAATCACAAATTAGATTGTATCAATTAAAAATCTTTATTTTATACAATGTATAAAAAGGTCTTAAAGGGTCCTCTCCTACGGGCTTGGATTCCTTGTATTTTGTCTACTGTATCAATACCACTTAGTAGCACCCATTCTACATGAGCATTATGTTAGACTATGTAGAAGTTCACCCTGAGATATATGTAGTAGACTGGTGCGGGACATGTTCTTGTTTTCTTTAATTATAATTCCATAGATGAGTGCAATGCAGAACTCCGTGACAGGTGAAATCTTTTGAAATCTTTTCCTCAGGTGGTGCTCTGAAAACGAAAAGCAAAAGTCAGTACTTATAATATAAACTTTTTCATAACACAAAATTTTTGCATCAATGGAAAGTCAAGTACACACATTTTGGGTTTGTCATTCATTTAAAGCATTTGTTCACAATACTTACATTGCTGGTGACAACGGAAGGGCCTACGCCAAGACTCCTTGTTTTGCCTGGACGGGTCTCCTGTGATGGTTCCTAATTTGAGCAATTACTGACGCAAAGACCTGAAAAAAACACAAAGACAACATTACAAAGCACAATTCTTTTAGTTTGCAATAAGTGGTTTTCGCACACCAGGTCTGAATACTTACATTGCTGGTGACAACGGAAGATCCTATGCCAAGACTCCTTGTTTTGCCTGGATGGGTCTTCTGCGATGGTTCCCAATTTGTGCGATTACTGACGCAAAGACCTGAAACAACACAAAAAACAACATTACAAAGCACAATTCTTTTAGTTTGCAATAAGTGGCTTTCGCACAACAGGTCTGAATACTTACATTGCTGGTGACAACAGAAGGGCCTACGCCAAGACTCCTTGTTTTGCCTGGACGGGTCTCCTGTGATGGTTCCCAATTTGAGTGATTACTGACGCAAAGACCTGAAAAAACACATAGACAACATTACAAAGCACAATTCTTTTAGTTAGCAATACGTGGCTTTCGCACACCAGGTCTGAATACTTACATTGCTGGTGACAACGGAAGGGCCTACACCAAGACTCCTCCTTTAGCCTGGACGGGTCTCCTGTGATGGTTCCCAATTTGACCGTTGACTGACGCAAAAGACTTGAAAAAACACAAAAGACAGGTCTGAATACTTACATTGCTGGTGACAACGGAAGGGCCTACGCCAAGACTCCTCCTTTAGACTGGACGGGTCTCCTGTGATGGTCCCCTTTACTGTTGGTAAATGATGATGGTGATGATGATGATGATGGTGATGGTCCCCAAGCTCTTCCTCGCTTCAAATGTATCCAATATAAAATGCAGGGATTATAATTACACACATTCACAGAATGTCAGTGCATTCCACTACTTTTGACAATATACTTACCTGTTTGCCAATGTCTCTATTGTGGATGAGAGGGAGGCACAAGATATCGCTCAAACATCTCCCTCATCTGACGCAACTCGTCAAACAACACAACAACGTTTGTTGAGGTGGCGAGACTTGCCGATGCAGCTTGTTGTTGTGTCGCCAATATCGTTTGTAGAGTTGCTTATGTGTTCTATATAACAAAATAACATAATGTTCATACACTGCATGTATATGCAAATGTCTTCTAACATTCAAATATTTTGCATTTGTCACCTCATGTTGCCTTAGCAAAGTATTGTACTGCTCGCCCAGTACAACAGTCCACTGCAACAGCTCCTGAACCAATGCAGGGTAGGGGATTGTTGGCTCAGCAATGTCCGTTTGTGTTGCCACAGAAGACAGAATGGGCTGCTGGGGAGGCTGGAATTCCACTGTAGAGACTGAAATGTTTGCAATATAAATTTGAACAATTTTTGTATTATTCAATATTGCAATTTTTAATAAACCTTACATACACAAAATAGGTGTTAATTAAATATAATAATCCAAAAAGTAATACAAGTTATGAAATTGTTAAATTGCAGTACAATATATAAAACAATACCTTATGTAATTTCGGGAATGGGTGAGGTCCCAAAAATATTCCGGCGTGCCCGATGATCAATATTTGGATCTGCGTAACAAGATTAGGCCAAACATGGTAGTTCAAAAAAATTTTGCCGTTAATAACCACTTTCATTTTAAATATCTACACTATATAAATTACCTGGTTCAGACAATGGAAATTCCTCCATGATTGCCGGCTCTGGTGGTTCTGCAGCTGCATACAGCAAAAAAAATGAGAAAGACATAGATACAAAGCCCTATAGTCTTTGATTCAATAAATTACCAGAGGCACGTGCTCTTGGTACAGTCATCACTTTCGCTATGTTTGTAGTAGCTGTGTGACCTAAAATGAACAATTAAAGTAGTCATGTGAAATTATGAAATTGCTTGCATGTGTCATTATCACACAACATAGTCACAACAATATATTTTTCGCGAGACAAAACAAGAAATATATTTAGTGGTAATTTAAATTGTTATATATATTTTGACACACACACTGAACAGTTAATAATATCATAATAACAAAAGATATATAAAATCCTATACTGTGAGCAACAAATGAACTGGGTATGGTCCTGAAAGGATGCCACCCCGAAGGTTGTTAAATATCTGTATATATAACAAAAATACTTAATACATACAGCAAAAAAAATGCAAAAAACAAACAGCATCTACTGAATCTTTTATTTAAATTAATATTACCTGTCGCTTGAACAACAGGTTCTTGGGCTTGTTGCTCTGCGGTGGATGTGGATGGTTCACCTGTTTGCATAACAACATATAAATATATACCGAAGTCAACGAACCACAGAGAGAGAGAGAAAGAGAGAGAGAGAGAGACAGAGAAAGGGAGGGGGAGAGGGAGAGATAAAGGGCCTGATCCAGAGCAACGACCGCAAGCGAGCGTACGACGAGCGTGTGCGAAAATTCGGGAAAAAATTCGCAACGCGCATGCCCAGTATGACAGCTTCCGGTCGCCCGGGCGTCATGAGCGAATAGCGGGCGTATTGTGAGCGTATTTTTCGCTCGCGGGGCGTGCGTTCACAAATGAACTGGGTATGGTCCCGAAAGGATGCCACCCCCAAGGTTGTTGAATATCTGTATATATAACAAAAATATTTAATGCATACAGCAAAAAAATGCAAAAAACAAACAGCATCTACTGAATCTTTTATTTAAATTAATATTACCTGTCGCTTGAACAACAGGTTCTTGGGCTTGTTGCTCTGCGGTGGATGTGGACGGTTCACCTGTTTGCATAACAACATATAAATATATACCGAAGTCAACGAACCAGAGAGAGAGAGAGAAAGAGAGAGAGAGAGACAGAGAGAGGGAGGGGGAGAGGGAGAGATAAAGAGTTCAGCAATAATAGGAAACATAATTCAACCGTAATGCTAAAATGATAATATTACCTATCAATTGTGATGGTCCCAAGTTTACACCTGTCGGGGTTTGAGCAGTAAACGTGTGACCTAAAATGGAGGTAATAATTCCTGTTAATTTTTGTAAGTGTTCACATATATCATAAGTTAAGTAGACAACAAATAACAGAAAATATTTAAAGTTAGTTTTCTGCCATGTCAAATTGTTATACTTTACATTTTAGGGTAACCAATTCGTACCAACATCCGAGCCTGCATTTTTGGAACGTTTCACTGGTGTTCTCTCATCCAACTGCAAGCTTTCTATGTGGGTTTTCATCATTTTCTCCCACTGTTTGAAAATGACTTCCTTGCCGCTGAGTTGCATGGCCATCCTCTTACGCTTGATGCTCCTGCAATCCCGAAATCTTTTTTTGCAGTTGGCCACGGTACGCTCTTTGGGAACAACTGCGGATACTGCCTTGGCTATGTTGAGCCATATAAAGGATTTTTATTCACATTGCTCCGCTGAGCACCTTTCCCAAGGATTGTACCATAGCTTTACAGGACCTGAAATTAGTAAATGTAACAATTGATTTTTAATTAAAGAATTTAGACATATACAAATAATTGCTATACTCATGGCTAACAATATTATTTTAGTCTACAGTGAACATTATCCATACATTCAACAATATTATGGATATTTAAAGGAAAAACTTAAAAAAAAGGTGTTTTTAAAACATGTACCTGTGTAACAAAAATGGGGAAATTAATTATATTTCATTATACCGATTTGGCCGGTAAAGTCAAGGTTATCGTTGTAATATAGGTACATGCTAGCCTTTCAGTTACAAATGCCTGTTCTATAGTATGCAAAAGGTTTAAGTAAGGAAGATAATAAGTTTCCATAACATTTGAAATTGTCATAAAATAAGCATGATTATACAATCCACATTTTACATGATAAATCTCCCAATACAGCTGCGCTTTGAAGGAATCAAATACAGAGCATTAAACTTTGAAAATGACACAGAGCCAGAACCACTGTTGCACACAACACTGTATGACACGCTCAGCAGTTAACGCGCACTAATAGCAGCCGACATAGCGCCACATTCAACAATGCACATTGCACCCCAAAATACTTGCACAGCAAAAACAAAGCATATCAGACAGGTGACAATGACAAGGCAAGCGATTGCACTGAGGCAAAACTACAGTTGCACACAACACTTTAAGACTTGCTCAGTAGTTAACGCGCACTAATAGCAGCCGACATAGCACCACATTCAACAATGCACATTGCACCCCAAAAAACCTGCATAGCAAAAACAAAGCATATCAGACAGGTGACAATGACAAGGCAAGCGATTGCACAGAGGCAAAACTACAGTTGCACACTAACGCAGTTAATGCGCGCAAATAGAGGCTACACAGCACAACTTTAAGCAATGAAACTAAAACCAAAAGCTTATAAAAAATTGGCAATGACAGTGCATATGCAAGAAGAATGCAATAAGGAAAGTTGCTAAACAGACGTTGTAACAAGGCATGAAAATAAGGCGCGCTAAGAAACAGCGTTACCAAAAGTACACGATTAACACCTATGAGAAATAGTACAAGTAGTTAACGCGCACTAATAGCAGCCGACATAGCACCACATTCAACAATGCACATGGCACCCCAAAAAACCTGCATAGCAAAAACAAAGCATATCAGACAGGAGACAATGACAAGGCAAGTGATTGCACAGAGGCAAAAATACAGTTGCACACCAACGCAGTTAACGTGCGCAAATAGAGGCTACACAGCACAACTTTAAGCAATGAAACTCAAACCAAAAGCTTATAAAAAAAGCTAGCAATGACAGTGCATATGCAAGAAGAATGCAATAAGGAAAGTTGCTAAACAGATGTTGTAACAAGGCATGAAAATAAGGCGCGCTAAGAAACAGCGTTACCAAAAGTACACAATTAACACCTATGAGAAATAGTACAACAATGAAAAACAATTGTCAAGTGTATAATTAAAAACAAAAGCTGCAAGATGATTACATTGAAACGCTGCAAAAAATTATTGCGCGCATAGCATACAGAAAAATATGATTTTATTACCTTTGCTACAAGGACGTTGTTTTCATCCAATGAAAACTTCTGCGCACGGCGTCTTATTGCGGTGTTGGGACCGTCGCTATCCTCCTCTTCCTCCTCTTCATAGTCAGCATCAGGTGCAACACCTGGAGATTCTTCTTCCTGGATGTGAAGAGCCTGTGACTCCTCACTGAGAATGGCTTTCTTCTCCGCTGCCATGACCGCCATACCAAATCGCCATGATAGCAATTCCAACACAAAAAATTATGGAATTGTTCTCACAAAAAAGCTTTAGACAAAATGAATAATAATCCACTAGTCTGAGTGCTAATCTCCAACACCAACTATACTGGATAGCTAGATCAGGAAAATGACAGTTTACATTGGCGCAAACAGCACTGTTATAGTACCAGATTTGCAACATTTTAATAAATTCTCTTCCCACTCCCATGGATATGCCATAGCTAGAACATTATGTATATGAAAAATGATGTTTTGACCGCCAAAAAATAACGCTAACACAACGATGTACACAGAAAAACAGAAATCCTGGAATAATGATCTAATAAATGGATTGGAGTGGAATTAAGGTTTTTTTAAAAAAATAGGCACGATAGCACACCAGCGCTATATGACTAATAATAGCAAAGGCGGTTAATTCAAAATACTGTTTAATAAACATTGTCAACATCAGCAAATTACTATACAGCTAGGCAAACTGTGACCGTTAATTTGCCCACGCTAGCTATAACGCTATATAAGCAGGTCAGGACATATTCTGCAGCACCACTTCTTAGCAATTGTTAAGGAACATGGACCATGCAAATTACAGTGGATTCTTACAAACTTCTGTGGATTTTACAAATTGCAATCGATTTCAACAACTGCTGGGTATTTTCCAACCTGATGTGGATTTTACAAACTGCTGGGTATTTTCCAAGCTGGTGTGGATTTTACAAACTGCTGGGTATTTTCCAACCTGCTGTGGATTTTACAAACTGCTTGGTATTTTCCAACCTGGTGTGGATTTTACAACATGGCTTCTTCTCACCGCATGGTCCCATCCCAGAAGGGAGGATTTTTGCTGAATATTGATGGGTTTCTCTTCAGTAAGAACAAACAGCGTGGAGAACGGTGCTACTGGAACTGCGTTGAAAAGACAACATGCTACTGTAAATCCTATGCCACCACAATTGAACTGACAGCAGAGAAGTTGTCTCCCATAAAGAGCACAAACATCCAGCAAGGGCAGAAAAGACAGATATTGCCATTGCCAGGGCCACAATCAAGGAACGTGCCAGAACAACCCTTGAGACTCCTGCGCAGATAATCCAGCAAGTCACTGCTGAAATGCCATCCACCAGTGCAATGTATATGCCAAATCGGGATGCTTTAAGACAAGCAGTGAAGAAGGTGAGACTGTCCGAAATGCCAGCACAGCCAAGGTCCCTGAGTGACATCAATGTGCCTGAAAATCTTAAAGAAATTGATGGTGATAAATTTCTTGGGAGGGACAGCACTTTTGGCAATAAACGGATTTTGCTTTTTGCCACCAAAGACAATCTACTTAAATTACAGGAAGCTGGATGGAACATTCAAAACATGTCCTACCATATTTCGCCAGATCTACATTATCCATGCAATGGTTGGCACAGAGCCATCGACTAGACGTTTCATGCCCTTGGTTTACGGGCTACTGTCAAGCAAGAGCCAGGAGTGCTAAGAGATTCCTGTTGCTTTCCAGGAACTTAAAAGCCATTTGCCGGACAGCGCTCAAGCCTTGGTAACTTACTTTGAAGAAAATTATGTTCTGGGAAGACGTCGGGGAACTCGCAGCAATAGTACATGGACTGCACCTTTGTTCCCCCCCAACACTTTAGGAATTCCCAGGACCCAAAATAAGTTGGAAGGCTGGCACCGTAGATGGAGCAGTATTTTGAGTGACCGAAATTTAGGTGTTTATAACATTATAAGTTCTTTTCACAAGGAGCAACATACCACAAAAATCCACATGCAGAAAGTTCTTGCCAACGCTCTGCGAACACCTGAAAGAAGAGAGCACAAAACAAGAGAAACAGCTCTCCAAACCTGTATAAGACTGCGAGGAACAGTGGACCGCATGACATTCCTAAGAGGAATTGCCTACAATCTCCATTATTTCAGCACTTAAAGGAGAAGAATTATGCCGCAGTCCAAGCCAACTTGGCCCTGGTGAGTTTTCATGCATTATGATATCTGTTGCATACGTAGTTGCAATGTATACTGTACTTCATAATTTACCTAACATGTTTTTGTCATGCCATTAAATTACATATTAGTACTGCTGTTATTGTACGGTATTGCTTTACATGATTTATTACAAGAAAGAACGCTTAACGTTACATTATTTTAGTGCCTTAAAAATGCAAATAGTCATAGCAATATCATATGGTCCATGAGCAGCAACAAGAAATGTCAAAATGTCTTAGTGCATGCAAAAGTGTTAAAGCAATACAATAAAATGATAAAACTTTGTTAAAAGCACCGTCAGTTGTGAAATGTGTGAACATCTATTTTTTTTCCTGATTACAGAAGTCTGCGGTAAAATAAGGTCAAATTGGGGACCATCACACGAGACCTGGCTTGGCAAGCCAAGACGTGATGGTGTAGGGCCTTCCACTGTCAGCATCTAAGTAAGTATTGTGTCCTCATGTTTACAATGCACTTTTTGTTAAAAAACAAGATGTGTATATTTACCTTTTGCTTCTCTATTCTTTCAGATATCTGCGTCATGAAGCTGTCAAATTGGGGACTATCACACAAGACCTGGCCTGGCGAACCAAGGCGTGATGGCGTAGGGCCTTCTGTTGTCACCAGTTAAGTAAGTATTTTGACCTCATGTGTGAAATGCATACTGAATTAATTTATGTGTGTACTTAAATCCTTTTTTCTGCTTTCAGAACTCTTAAGTGAGCAACTGACAACATGGGACCACCACAAGAGACCTGGCCTGGCAAACCAAGGTGTGATGGCGTAGGGTCTTCCACTGTCACCATCTAAGTAAGTATTGTGTCCTCATGTGGACAATGCACTTTTAAAAAGATGTGTGTATTTACCTTTTGCTTCTCTTTTCTTTCAGATATCTGCTGCAAAAATACAGTCAAATTGGGGACCATCACACGAGAACTGGCCTGGCAAACCAAGGCGTGAAGGCGTAGGGCCTTCTGTTGTCACCAGTTAGGTAAGTATTTTGACCTCTTGTGTGAAATGCATACTGAATTAATTAATGTTAGGTGAGCAACTGACAACATGGGACCATCACAAGAGACCTGGCCTGGCAAGCCAAGGCGTGATGGCGTAAGGCATGAAAACAGTAACAAACAATGTAAGTATATAGTCAAAAGTTTGAAGATGCAGTGAGCAATTAAAATTGTTTTATTAACGTCATTTATTTTATTATGTCAGAACTCTGAAGCCAGACAATGCCTAGCATGGGGCCACTCACATTTGCTGTTGCCAACCTGCCAAACCGTGTCGAGAAGCATAGTGATAGTATTTGTGAGTGTTAGCTTTGAAAATGTAAGGCTTCATTTATGTTTTTTTCCTCACAGTTTTTCCACAGACTATACACATGGAGAAAAGAAACATTTTGGCATTTCGATCTATAACAGAGGACATCCCATAAAGAGGAGGAGGACAATGCAAACCTAAAAAACAGGTGACATTGTTCCATGTATAAAAAGCATTTACATTAAACTTATGTTGTTTCCTTACAGGTTTAATGAAAGGACATGGTGTGGTCGGAAGTGATGAGTCCTCTGTTATCAGTGGAAAGATCACTGACAGCATATGACTTCTGATCCAACCACTTTTCATTTTTTGAATAATCTTTTTTATGGTGTGAAAAATATGTATTGCAAAACTTTGCCCATGAGTTTCTTTTATCTCTTTAAGGTGAGGACTGGATTTTAAAAGACATAAGTTTCCACATGAAGACACCACTCAAGAGCAGCACTCAAGAAAAATAATTTGGACAGAAAAGGTAAATTATTATTTTGACTAAACATATGAACTTAGAGACTTGTCGATAAATTCAAAAATTGATATTTTAGGTAATGATTTTTGCTTTTCCTTTTCAGAGCGCCACCTAAGGAAAAGATTTCAAATTCGGAGCTTCACCGCTGTGGGAGGATTCCAGGAAAATAATATCACCTGTCACTGAGTTTTGCGTTCAAGTCATCTATGGAATTATGTCTTCTTTGTCCCTGACCTTTTAAAGATCAGTTTGACTGAAGTTTTGAGAAAACTTTTGGATGAACATTTCTCAGGACTTGTCAACAGTAGCATGGGCTTGCGAACTGGACAATGGACTTGGTTATCAGTTAATGCACTTGTCAATTGGACACTGGATTTTAAAACTGTACACAGGACTTTTCAACTGCGTTCAGGAATTCGCTATTGTTAAATGGACATGGCAAGTGGAAAATGATTTTGAAAACTGTACCCTGGACTTTGCTATTGGATTTTGCAACAGTAACTCTGCACTTGACAAGTGTACACTTGAATTTGTAATATGGACTTAAACACCTGTCTTGTCAAATTAACAATGGACTATTCAAAACGACACAGGACTATGACTATGACAGTGTTGTGTTGATTGTTTTCCATATTTGGAACAAAATGTAACATAATGATTTGCAATATATTAATGCATATATTGTATATCCCCTCTTCTGCTATTTAATTATTTCATTGATCATAAGCCCCATGATCACACTCCAGAGTCCTGTTGAGGATATCGATCCAATACATAGTAATCTGTATATAGCTGATGATTTTATAATGAAACAGAACTTATAATGTCACCGGTATAAATAATGGCAAATAGCAACTTTGTATTGACAATTATCTCAAACCTATAGGTCTGTCCAGTCTATAGAGTTTTTGATAAAAAAAAATTAACCATGCTTTTTTGTGAAAAACCCAGGTGGAGAAATAGGCTGAAATAAAGTAAGTAATTACCTTGCTCCAACAGTCCCTAGGGATCCAATGTAAGATTATTACCTAGTGATGTCCTGGGCCTCAGACTTCAACTGTGTGCATGTGCAGAAGAAAGAAGTCTATATCCCTTTCACATCACCAACTTTGAAAAACCCGGGAAGAAATGCTGGGGCAAAAAAATGGCACTTTTTAATACCACAAAACCCTGGGAAATTCCTGGGTCTGACCTTTCACATCTCCACTGAATTTCCGGGGTTTTAGTAGCTTTTTAACGCAGCAGGGCATGCTGATGCTTGTAGTGCTACTAGCATCAGCATGCCCAAGGATGCCAGGGCATACTGGCGCTTGGAGAACCACAAGCGCCAGCATGCCCATGTCATCCCTTGCCTACAGCGGTGTGCCAATGTCGCCATTAGAACTATAATAAAATATAACATTATAAAACGTAACATTTAATGCCCCCCATATAAAAAAATAATTACATTGATTACAGTATATAGTATATACTAGTCACTAGTATTTTTAAAAAGGGGTTTTTCACATTTTTGTAACAGGTAGGGTATATTAAGGGTGTAGAGATGGCACATACTATGATATATAAGAGATATATTAGGGACCTGAGAATAACTAACAATAAAATATATATAGGCTATATTAAAGTCTATATACTGTATACTGGATTTAATGTGCCAGTTCCAAACCCTTATATACTTCACATACAGTATAATATGTGTCATCTTCGAACCCTATACCTCACATATACTTATTAGTGTGTTATTTCATGGAGAAGACACACCACCAGTCATTGCACACAACATATGCAGCAGTCTCTTCTCCTGGCTGGGCGGAGCTGACCTGCAACATTACACCGCTCTTTACAGCAGCTTCATCTTCTGCCATATTCAGAGCATGGCTGCCTCTCACATTATTTTTCTTTTTGCTGGTTCTGTGAGGAGAGGGGAGGGTTCTGGGCATCCAGAATCTGCCCTTTCCAAGGGGACCCCTGCTAGCTGAGGTATCCTATTTTTCTTGTTATTAATAGTTTTACAGACTTGCCAAACATAGCTTACATGACATAGTAAAGTGCATAGCCATGTCTATTTTCCTACCTGTAACATAAGAGACTATAGTGTAAATATAATGATTTAACATTACTGTTTTGAACAAAATATTTTCCTAAATGTGAAATTTTAGTCAAGTTAATAAATTGAAAACATTAATCATAGTTGTAGGTAAATTTTGATACTCATGCAGTCAGATCTGAAATCATCTGATATTGTGATCTGTGATTGCGCACCCATCTGTGCGATCCGATTGATCACAATCAAGTTGATGCAGGCTTCTATTGATTGACACCTACCAAAGCTTCTATCAGGGGAACTGGATACACTTTCAACTGGGATGGGTTTAGTGTTACAATGTACCGTGTTGACAGGGATTTGTTCTGCTGACCTATCCAGACTTCCAGTCGGCTGTCATCTTAAGTGTAAAATTTTCCTGCAGTCAGAAGTGCAATGAATGTATACAACAGGAATCTGCTTGTTCTGCGCTCGGAGACCTAAATGCTGCACAATGCGAACTTAGGATCCTGTTCGATTTTATCACTCAGCAGCCAAGTTTATTTAATTAAATTTATATTTTTATGCTTCAAGAACATTTTGTTCGCTCCGTGTCTTGTGGAGTGCTCCGGTTTCTTCCCACAATGTCCAAAAACACGCTAATAAGTCAACTGGATACTGAATAAAATGAACCCTAGTCTGTGTCTGTGTCTGTGTCAGGGAATTTAAACTGTAAAGTTCAGTTGGGCAGGGAGTGATGTGAATGGTCGCTTAAACATTATAAGGCGCTACGTAATATGATGATGTAAATAGATGTTAATGAATACTAAATGGCCATGTGTATGTTTTTGTAACAGGGCATGCTGCCGATAGTAGTTCTACAAGCGCTAGCATGCCCTGTCATGCATGGGCATGCTTGTGACTGTAGTTCTACTATCGGCAGTATGTCATGTGGACCAGGAGTTAATTTTTTTTTATTTTTTTACACGTGGGCTGCGGCGGCGGGGAAGCCTGGGGAAGGGGTTAATTTTTTTAATATACAGCGGTTTTTTTTTGTAACTTTTTTTGTAAAGCTCCGGTGAGCTGCCTCTACCATTCCACCAGCTCTGAGCTGGTGGAATTGTAGGGCTATTTCCGCATGCAGCTGACTTGTGTACAGGGAATATTTAAATGAGAAAAGCGGTGCTTTTCTCATTTAAATATCCTGGCACACCCCCCTTTTAAGTCGGAGTCGGATGCTGGCAGATACCATAAACTCCGCCAGCAATCCGACTTCCTTGCGCCTTTTGCGCATGCGCAGTTGCACTAAATAGCTTCACACGGATGCGTAGCTCTGAATCCGGGCCTCTGTCTAGTGCCTGACTCCTCTCTCCCACTTCATCTAGTTTATAATGAACTATTCTTTGCCAAGTCTGTGAACTTAATTAACTATTTCACTTAAAAGATTAGTTCATTTGAAACTACCCATCACTAGTGAGAAGAAGGGGTGGCTGTGGGTGCACATATAATCTTTGGCAGTAAAGGCACTGCTGCTCCTGTGTAGTGTTGTGCTTTGGACGTTACCCACCCTTGCTGACTGTCTATGGTCTGCTGCCAAAACTCTACAGTAGTTAAAGTAAGTTGAGTTTTGTGTTTAATTTAATTTAGTTTATTTATTTACATTGCTGCATATTACAAATGATGGTGTTTAAAATATCACATATCTCTAATTAAGGATTTACGGGTTGCTTAGTTATAACTAAATCTGTTTTACTGTGTACTCTATTTTGTGATAACTTGGACTAATGCCAGCCGAGTGGCTATATAAACGGTAATCAACATGGGGTGTGCCTGTTACTATGAATCAGACACCCGTACTGTACATATAAACCAGCTTTGCTTTTCATCAGACTCATCACTAAATGTATTCCCTTATTTAAACACTCAGCAATCAACACTACTATGCTTTCACAGTGATCACTACTTGGCAATCCCACAGAACACTGGCTGCACTCATGAATTTGTAATCTAAGACAAGACAACCCTCCCCTCTCACTACCTTAACCGCAACCCTCCTTTCCTGGCAGCCTGACCCTAACCCACCCTCCCCTGCATCCTGACCCTAACCCTCCCTCCCATGTCGCCTGACCCTAACCCTTCATCTACCGCAGCCTAACCCTAACCCGCACAGATAGTTTACTCACCTGTTCCTGTTCCGGTTAGCAGCGGCAGAGGTGCAG
>WWET01004708.1:68100-78134 GCA_011038615.1 Limnodynastes dumerilii | reverse complement strand
CAATCTCGCTCTCCGCCGTCACCCATACTTGAGGACCCTTCGCCTGCGACGGATGCAAATTATAGCACCCAGGTGCTCACCCAAGCAGAACAAATAAAAGAAATCATAGCTCCCTTGTTTGATATCAAACTGGCGCCACTTAAACATGCTATCGACTCTGCTTTGTCACAACTGTCCTCCCATGCAAAACGCATCACGGAAGCTGAACAGCGGATCTCCACTGCAGAGGATGATATGGCAGAAGCCCAAACTATTATTAAAGCACACGAAGATATTATTACTGCTTTGCAAGACAAAATCGAAGACTTGGAAAATAGAAGTCGTCGTAACAACATTCGTCTTATCGGCCTCCCTGAATCGGTCCGCCCGAAAGAGCTCATGTCTATTGTATCAACATGGCTTCCCACGGAGCTAGGACTAGATATCTCAGCTCATCCCATTCTGATTGAAAGAGTACACAGAGTGGGCCCGGAAAAACAAGACCCTCGGCTTCGCCCTAGACCCATTATGATGCGTATTTTGAACTATGCCGATAAAGTTCAGATATTTGAGGCCTACCGAAAGAAACAGTCATTACAGTACAATGGGAATCGCCTGTTGCTCTTCCAAGACTTCTCCTATCACGTCTCCCAGCGCAGAAAAGAATTCACACCCATCTGCAAGGTACTTTTCTCCAAGGATGTTCGCTTCGCCTTACTTTATCCAGCGAAATTGAGAATCCTCCACAATGGAAAACCTTACATCTTTGACTCACCGACAGCGGCTCGAAACTTCCTGCAGTCCTACACCTCTCCATCCGGGGAACGAGACAACGATGCCAGATCGCCATCTTAGAAGACGTGTTGCATCGGACTTTTGATACACTTAAGTATTACTTATGGGTTTTGTCTTAAGGTTTATTTCCATATTGCAATGGTTATTAGTGTTACTTTATAGTCTGGTAGCTTTACTTAGGCCCTTAGAGGAGGGCATACTTAGTTTACGGCTTCGGCCCTCAAGTTATTTAAATCTCAGTCTATGTTATAGATTGTACCTTTATTCTTTGGTTAAACAAAAATATACAACATTTTTTAAGGTTCAGCTTTTATGGTTATGTTGGAAGTGGTATCTGCTTACCTCTTTAGGGTTTCTTTGGCCTACGCCGGTTTGTGACAAGCTAGATGCAGTCCTGTCGCCTTGTAGCTGGGGAGGGCGATGGGCTTCAAACTTTCAGATATTCTACACTAACATATTTCTATCACAACAAGGTAATGGCGGATAACTCAGTGGGCAATACCAATTTTTCTCCCTCCCTCCATACCCAAAAATGTTTAACTTTCCTCTCTTGGAATATAGAAGGGTTAAACTCTCCTATTAAGCGCAAAAAGGTGCTACGGCACATATACCGATATAGACCTGATGTAGTCTTATTGCAAGAATCGCATTGGCGGAACACAGACCCGAATGTCTTAAGAGACAACTGGATAAAAGATTATGTTTCTGCTGATTATACTCTCAAACAGCGGGGCGTGATTATTCTGTTCGGCAAACACATAGATTATAGCATACACCACATCAAGAAAGACCCTGAGGGTAGATTTCTGTTTATTAAGCTAACTATTGAAGGGGAAATGTATGCTATTGCTAATGTATATGCACCTAATTCCTCGCAACAATCTTTCTTTACAAAGTTATATAGCCATCTCCAAGGCTGGGCAGAAGGTCATGTTATACTTGGGGGAGATCTTAATGCAACCTATAATTCAGTATTAGATAGATCTGGGCCCAGACATAACAGCAGAGGTGGGACGTCATCATCTATTTCCCTCCTCACTGATACCATGCAGTTAATTGACCCTTGGCGGTTTTATCACCCGGTAGAAAAACAATATACGTTCTACTCGCACCCACACCATACCTCTACAAGAATTGATTATTGGTTCATCTCTGAGCATTTAATCCCCCGAATACAACAAACAAAAATAGAGAATATGCTCCAATTTGGTTTAAATTAACTCTTTCCCGCCCTAAAGTAACATCTAATAATTGGAAATTTCCTACCTATTTATACAATTGTGCCTCGTTTAAAGAAAGTTTAGACTACCATTTTTTAAATTTTGTCGATGACAATATCCAACACGTCGACGATATTAAGCTATTGTGGGATACATCCAAACCAGTTATGAGAGGGCACATTATAGCTTTGGTTGCAAGAAAACGCAAAGACCTTTTAAACAAATTTCGCCAAGTGAATGATAAACTTACACAGGCGTATACAATATTGCAACAAGACGATAGTACATTTAATAGGGAGCACTATAAAGAGACCAAACACATTTATGACACCCTTTGTGAGGAGCAAGCTCAACTATCTTTGAACTTCCAGAAAAACAGATACTATAGATGGGGTAATAAGCCCGGGCGCTTATTGGCCAACTTGATTAAGACACAGACCCCTATCAAATGAATTACCTCTCTTAAATTGGATAATGGTGAAACAGTCTTAAAGCCGGAGTCTATATCAAGCGCCTTTTTCCAATATTATAACCAATTATATACGGCTGAACCCGATCGGTTACCAGAAGGAGTGCAGTTTCTTCGTGACACAGCACTTCGTAAACTCACGGAAATTGAAAGATCCACACTATCAGCCCCAATATCGGAGCTAGAAGTCAAATCCTTGATTTCGTCGCTACCAAACAATAAAACCCCTGGCCCTGACATCCTGCTGGCCGAATATTATAAATTACTGGCCCTGCATTTGATTCCCCATCTAGTTACCTTATTCAATGCTATTCTGGAAGGGAGCCCTCCACCTGCGGACTTTAATATGGCTAGAATCATTATATTACCAAAACCAAATAGAGACCCCACCAAGATTCAGTCATACCGCCCTATATCTTTATTAAATCAAGATATAAAAATCTTCACAAAAATAATAGCATTGAGATTACAAACTATCCTTCCGAACCTTCTTCACCCGGCCCAAAAGGGCTTTACTAGAGGTAGACACTCAGTACAAAATGTAAGACAATTAATTGCGGCAATGATACATACACACCAAACTAAAGAGATATCTAATATCATAATTAGCCTGGACGCCGATTTTGACAGGATTTCCTGGAACCACCTGATCAGAATATTTAAATTCCAATATTTTGGTCCCACTTTCGTTAGGGCATTCCGAGCCATATATGACACGCCGGAGGCATTTCTGACCATAAATGGTTTAAATACTTCCCGATTTACATTAGGCAGAGGAACAAGGCAGGGGTGTCCCCTCTCGCCTTTGCTTTTCAACATTGCTCTTGACCCATTTATCAGACCTTTGGTCCATTTAAAGGAGTGGAAAGGTATTATGGTAGCGGGTAAAGAAACCAAAGTGGCAGCGTTTGCGGACGACCTTTTATTGTATGTACATAACCCTAGGGAAGCTACCCCATTCATACTACAGAAATTAGATGATTTCCAAACTATATCTGGTTTTACTGTGAATATAGACAAAACCAAAGCACTGGCATTTTTCTCAGAGGCACAAAAACAATGGCGTGGGAACTTTCCGTTTCAATGGGCAAAAAATTCCATAACGTATTTGGGATTAAACATTCCGCCTCACCCGGCACAGTTGTATAAGACAAATATCCCGGAGGTAATTCGTAATATTGATAGGCATTTTAAAAAATGGAAGAATGTGCCACTTTTGTTGTTTGGTAGATGCCATTTAATTAAAATGGTATATTTCCCTAAATTATTATACTGTCTTCAAATGCTGCCTTACCTGAAAACGAAAAAAGATAGTACCTTTTTAGACACGATATTTCGCACATTCATTTGGTCTAATAAAAGACCTAGAACATCGTTGTTCAAGCTAAGACAACCAGTCCATTTAGGCGGTATAAACTTACCGTGTGCCCAGGAGTATAGTTTGGCAGCCATCTACAGGTATGCGATTGATTGGATTAGACGGGATAATACGTATTCTAATATTACACTAGAACAGGCTTTTAGTCCTGAGACCCATCTTATAAATTTATTACATACACTGCCGTCAAGTTGGCCAGAAAACCTAAAGGATAATCCTTTGATATATTCCACCTATAAGGCCTGGCGGAAAGTTAGGAAAAAACTAGGGCTTTCGCCTGAATATTCAATTTCTCTTACCTTTTCATTAAACCCGGAATTCCCCGCAGGCCTTGGCCTTAGTGTATTTAAGCATTGGGAACCTAAAGGACCATATAAGCTTTCACACTTTTGCTAACCTGTAACTGGGAAAATCTATGATTATGCTGCACTTCAATCTAAATTCCCGGAAACAAGAATTCCACTATTTTCTTAACTACAGGCAGCTAGTTTTGTTCGTAAGGTGCTAGAACAAATTCCTTCTTTAGCCCCAGGAGGAGATTTTGATGAGGTAATGATTCAATCTACTCAGAAAAAAAACTCCACTTCTTTAATATACTCTTATATTAGGACCACTTTACAGTTAACCAGCGATAACAAAGGGCTAAAGAGGTGGACTGATACTTTCCCACACCTGACTCCCAAGGAGATACTTAAAGCCTATACAAAAATGAACACGCAGCTAATATCGACCTCGTACAAAGAAATGTCTTATAAAATACTACACAGGGTTCATCTGACACCTAAATTACGGCATATTATAGGATATGCACAAAACAATAACTGCTATAAATGTCGCAGTCCGGAGGCGGACCTTACTCATTGTTTATGGTCTTGCACCATAGTGCAGAGTTTTTGGAAGACCATTCAAGGCTATATCACTGATACTTTGAAAATAAACTTCACAATTACTTGCGATTGGGTTTTTTGGAACATATACACTCCAGAGATGTGTCGTTGTCTCAAGGGAGGGGAAGGAAGACTTCTTCTTTATATAGCTGCCACATCCAAAAAAGCTATATTATCTCAGTGGATAAACCCAATATCACCCACACTGCACATGGTCACATCTAGATTGAACTTCCTGTTTAAAATGGATTGGATTGATACCACTTTTAATAAAGAACGAGGGGGAAGCAAATTCTTTGGTATATGGCTAGCTTACATCCACAGTCTACCTTCTGCCACTAAGGAACTTTTAACACACTGCTTCCAAACCACTACTTGGTACTATCAAGAAATGTTACTGGGTAAACCTCCTTTCTAAAGATGGGATCTTGAGATGCAGATACAAGTTAAATTAATGCCTTATAGATATGATGTATATGAGATTTACGGCTTTAAGATATGTCTATGTTTGTAAGCTAATGCAACTTCCTCCAGATAGATTTTGTATTTTCCATGTCATCTTTTGTATATTGGCGGAAACAATGTTATGCAGAAGCCGCTTTGTATTACATTGTGTTTTTGTACAACTGCAGAACCTTGAATAAAAAATGTTTATAAAACAAAAAAAAAACACCACTTTCATTTCATGTGCACAAAAAGTAGTTATGTGTGTTTAAATGTGAAGCATTTTTTACACAATGAATGGGACAGCACTGAATATAGTGAACTCAACCATTAGCATTATTAATCAGAAGAAAAACACTTACGTCTCATAATAGTGAAGATGATGACCATAAAAATTGGAAACATTTAATACTCTGTAGGAAGGATTTTATTTTTAAATGAGAAATGAGGTATGCTTAAAACATAAATGAAGTAAAGAAAATAATTTTAATGTGCTACCCCTAATTCCTCTTAGTCCACTTTAGTTTATACTGCCCTCTAAGTATATAACCGACTCCTCGTGGCACCGGTGCACATTTCAAAACAGGCCCTATGAAACAGCGCTCTCGGGGGTGGGAGAGGGAGCAGGACTGCCGGGTCAGGATATGAGGACTGCTGTCGTTGTGAACCTAAACCAATGTGTTTCAAGCACGATTGAGCTCTTTTTCAAGGTGTTAATTGTTACATTTGTATTATATGACAGCCTCTCAGATGCGGTCTGTATTGTATGATGGTCACTAGAATATAATTTGTATTTTATGGCAGCATCTGAGATGTAGTCTGTATTTTATTATAGGGCTGGATCCAGAATTCCACTGAGATTTGACAGCGAAGCTCAGATGCAGGTTTGCATGTGTCAAAGGTCAAAATGACAAACTAGACGTGCTAGGATGACATAAAATAACCCTCAGTGCTGGGATGATTAAAAATATGATCATTTTCCAATTTCTCTTTCTTAGGAGTGCGGAGATCCCCTCTCACTTTTATCAGAAACACAGTGAAAGAATGGAGAGGGCATGCTGCCCTCCCGGAATTGCTGGTCTCTGCATCTAGTTCTGTATATTGTGATTTTGCACGATTATTAAATAAATAAATAAACACATTTGTATTATATAAATAAATAAAAACTAGGGTAGCCATGTCTGCGCTGAATGCTCTTCTACAGAATACCTCTGTCCCAAATGTTGTATTGTCCTGATACCGAAGACTTAGTGATCTGGATGTTGTTCTTATATACTCTTCTTCCTCCTTTTCCTTTTCTTTTCCTTTCTTTCCTTTCTTCTCCAAAGTAATATTCCCTTTCCTTCTTTTTATTTTCTTCTCAGGTTTTTCGTTCCCAAAAGAGAAAGAAAGAAGGTCTTCCTGCAATAACGTCTTCAACAAGGTAAGTTTAAAATATAAGCCAAATACACATTCACATTATTTCTATCTTGTTAAAGGAGCTTAAAACAATATCATCTCTGTATTTCTTCAAGAAATCCTCCTTCCGTCTTCTTACAGTTCCTCAGCTATCATCCAGCATGAAAAAAGAAAAGACACAGAGACCTTCATGCAATACTGCAACAAAGATGTAAATTTTGCACTATGCCGATTGCTCACATACACATTTGCTTCTTAAATTGTATACATATATATCACTTTTCTTTGTTTCTCCTATTGAACACAAGATAGAGAGCACTTCTCCTTGTGCAATATTCAAGAAACGAGTGGAAAAAACAAACCGTTATATAGACTACTCACTCTCTTGAGACCAGGCATTTAAAATATAATCTTTATCCCGTCTGTGTTCCTTTCCGGCTTCTATGTAGATTTCAAAAGAATATAAGTGTACAAATCCTTCTTAAGTCTTACTCTCTATTTCATTCTTTGAAAAACAAATAATACAAATTCCAAAACTGTTTGGTTTTTACTGATTGACTTTAATGTAAAAACTTTATCTAATTTATTATTAAAAAAAACAGTCACAATGAATAAAATCTCAGTGTAAATAAATTTATTCTTCTGTCTCCCTCGCGGGAAAGAAGTTACTCCTATTCTTTATTAGTCCCTTTTAGTTTATACTGCCCTCTAAGTATGTAACCGACTCCTCGTCGCACAGATGCACATTTCAAAACAGGCCCTATGAAACAGCGTTGTCGGGGGAGGGAGAGGGAGGAGGACTGCCGGGTCGGGATATGAGGACTGCTCTCGTTGTGGACCTAAACCAACGTGTTTTAAGCATGATTGAGGTATTTTTCAAGGTGTTAATTGCTACATTTGTGTTATATGACAGCCTCTCAGATGCAGCCTGTTTTGTATGTTTTGTATATTATGGCAGTGTCTGAGATGTAGCCTGTATTTGATCATAGGGCTTGCTCTCACATGCAGGATTCCACCACCATGACTTTCCATTTTCCATAGAGATGGTGAGGAAATAATGAAAACTCTTTCCTCCAACCATATGTATGATATACACAATCCGTCTCTTCCTTCACTGCTGTCGCAAAGGCGTTTAACGTGGAAGCCTGCATTCTGAGGATCCAGATCTGTGCTGGAAGTCTACTACGTGTGCATGCACAGAAGGGAAATTCCCAGCCATTTTTCACATGCAGTGTGTGTGGAAAACATACACATTTAGATCCATAGACACTAGAATGAAGTGTGTAGTGTATGGCAATGGCTGGGAATAGTATATGATGATCACTAGATGCAAAAGCCAGCCATATAAGCTAATTCCATAAGGGCACTATAATAAAAGGATGGTCATTTTGGACCGCTACAAAATCTATGGCAGGTCACTCTGTTCACATTGCTGGCTATGAATGTGTAGACCTGAGCACAACCATGCTGAGCTGCAAGGGAAGGCAAAGTTAAATTGTGTAAACATACATAGAAATGATATTAGTTCTATCTGTAGTTTAGGATTTATTTTACAGATTAAACAAAGTACCAGATCCTGACTTAATAGCTTATTAACAATTTTTTTTATTATATTAGAACTAGTCAAAAAGCCTGTAATGACGGTAAAAAATATTTTTCTATCACGTGTCTCCAGTCTCCCCAGTGTTCCCTATTAATGTCATTCTAGCTCCCAGAATTCCCCATCATGTGTCTCCAGCCCCTCAGTTTTCTCATCATGTCTGTAGAGCCCCCAATATCCCCCATCATGTCTCTCCAGCCTCCCAGTTTTCCCCATCAAGTTTCTAAAGCTCACAGTGTCCCCCATCATGTGTCTCCAACCCCCCAGAATTCCCCATCATGTCTTTCCAGCTCCCAGTATTCTTTATCATTTCTCTCTGGGCCCCCCAGTATTCTCTATCATATGTATCCAACCCCCAGTAGTCCCTATCATGTCTCTCCAGCCCCTAATATCCCCCATCATGTCTCTCCAGCATCCCAGTATTCCTCATCAAGTCTCTCCGGCTCACAGTGTCCCCCATTATGTCTCTTCAGCTCCCAATATTCCCTGTCTTGTTTCTCCAGCTCCAGTATTCTTCATCATGTCTCTCCACCTCCCCAGTATCCTTTATTATATGTATCCAACCACCCCCCCAGTATTTCCCTGCAAACCCTGCTTGCCTCTTGTGTAATAGCGCTTATCACAAAGGTTGCAGATGTCGTCGGCAGCGTCTGGCTTTGGGTCCTCTCTGGTCTGGATCACTTGCGGTGTGGAAGTCTAGTGCAGATGCGGCTGGTCCTGGAGGGCCTCGCAATGTGGACTGGGGATTCTCCTTAGAAGCACTGAGGTGTAGCGCTCCGGTCCAAGCCACAGCAGGGTGAGTAGGCACTCAGAGTACAGATACGTCGATATTTGTCCTCACAGGACTTCACTATTGTTCTCTTGTGTGTGTCTCCCTCTCTCCCCCTTGTCTCCTGCCACCACACAGTATACTGCATCTCTACCTAGGAACGCATCCTCATAGTTGAATCTGCCTAATATTTTCAGTCACCACATAGAAATTCATTTTGTTTGAGTGCTGAACCCTCATCTTTTTGAAATAAGTAACAGTGTAAAAGTAAAGCTGGTCACTATCTGTGTGCAGTAAGAAAATCAAAGATATATCCCTGCATGCAAAGAATACAATTAATTTGACTTGCCCTGAAATCAACATGGTTTTGCCCAGGTGCATCTTTCCTCTCTTATTTTTTGTACTTTGGTTTTGGTCCGATATCACCAAGAGAATTACAGACTTGGCAAAGGTTTTCTTGGAACCACTGTTTTGTAATTCACCTTGATCAAAGGGGCACATATCCAGTTTATGACAAATTAACCAGTATCAGAGATTTTTCATTTTAAGTGGACAGGGCCAGATTTACTAAGCTGCGGGTTTGGAAAAGTGGAGAAATTGACAATAGCAACCAATCAAATTTTAGCTCTCACTTTCCTATTACACACTAGAGAATGTCAGCTAGAATCTGATTGGTTGCTATGGGCAACATTTTCACTTTTCCAATCCCGCATCTTCAAAAATCCTGCCCTTTGTGTTGGAATTAAAGACCCTTGGCCGGTTCCAGACGATAGCCCACTTACAAAGTGCGTAAGAGGGCCAAATGGACTGGAGGCTGCATGCGCCCTCCATATTGTCACGGTCTACGGCGGCAAGTGCCGCACTTACCCTGTCAGATGTCTTCTGGCAGCAGTCTTCTCCCTGCGGTGCTGCAGTTTTGGATTTCAGAGCCTGTCACTGTGCAGTGACAGTCTCCTATACTTACCCTGTCACAGGCCATCTAGTAGTAGCTTCCTCACTCTGCAGCCCTCCAGAAGTTCCTGTGAAAGTCTCCATTACCACATGTGTGTTTGCGTCTGGGATTAGGCATTTGCATCATTTCCTCTCTGGTGCATC
>WWET01004708.1:48795-61836 GCA_011038615.1 Limnodynastes dumerilii | reverse complement strand
GAGGAAACAGCACCGTATTTCCTGATAAAGAGTGGTTTGTGACTGTTCACCTCTTTACTCTTACTGAGAAATTGATAAAGGAAAATTAAAGGTCCTTTATTTGTTTTGTTTTTTGGAATATGGTTACATTTTGCATGCTGCATGTATATACCAACACAGCAAACCAGCACCATTCGTCATTCGCTTGATGAATCAAACTATGATAAAGAAGTAAAACATACGTATACTATTTGTGTAATAGTGTGTTTGGACTATGGCTGCAAACCAGCACACATCCTAGAAGCCATTCACTTGATGATTCAGAGTCAAGCAACAACTGTTTGTATACGGCAAGATTAGGCAAGATTTTCTAATGTGGCCATTATAGTGCAACCATACACGTTTTTTGAATGGGACTAACATCCTTTCCAACTGTAATTGAAATGTTGCCATTTAGTTAAAGATGATCACTCCCGAGGCTTCCGGTTCCGGCGGCAATGCAAGCAGCCGCGTCCCGCTGAGCTCCGTCATTGCCACAGCGTTCACCGTCTTTAAAAAGCAGCAACAGACACCCTGACAGTAAGTCAGAGCGCCAGACTACTACAGACCATCTCTAGGTGCCAGCTGAAGCGGCATTTTTCGATTCTGATGCCTGCAAAGACCCAGAGAACCAGAGCAGATAAGCCGCACGTGGCAGCCAATATGGCCGCCTGTGCCAGAGTTTCTTCTTAGTCCCCTGCTCCCACTGATGCCTCTTCTTTGGGCTCACAGGTCAGTTCAACAGATCCTGACCCTCAACATATAAGTTACGCAGATATTGTAAAAACCAAAAAGGAGACCATGACTCTGCTAATGCAAGAACAAGCATCTACCTTTAATCAAACTCTCCAAGAAATTAAAGATCAATTCACTCAGCTGAATCAACGTGTTACCCAGACTGCACGGCTTACAGGGGAAAATTTTCAAGATTTAATTACCCTTAAGGATCACACAAAATCGTTGCAAAACTCTCAGCATAATTTATGAAATAAAGTTGACAACCTTGAAAATAGGTCCAGGAGGAACAACCTTAGAATTGTATGATTGGCTGAGTCCCTTAAAGGTACTCTTCTCTATGGTTTTCTTAAGACAACCCTCCCCCAATTAGTTGGTATCCCTGATGAATGCCAGAATATGGTCATTGAGAGAGCTCACCGCCTGGGACCACCGCGTGATGACCCTCAAAACAGGCCCCGGGTAGTCATTTTTCGCTGCCTCAATTTCCTTCACAAGGAAGCTATCTGGGAGGCCTATCGAAAGCTTGAATCCTTAACCTGGGAAGGGAAGAAATTGCGTATGTTTCAAGACTATTTAGCTGAAGTAACTAGAGCGAGGAGAGAGTTTGCCCCCATTTGCTCTAAACTCATAAAGGATCAGAGGAAGTTTGCACTATTATACCCAGCCCGCCTTTGTTTGTTCACCGGGAAAGAATATGCAGATTTTTCCACAGCTGCTGATGCTAAAGCCTATCTCCAGGAGGAGACGTCTGGCTCCATTGATGATTCCTGGGGCTCCTAGAGTCAGAAGAAGGTTCTACCCTCTATTTCCTTATATAGGGGATGCCATGTTGTTTCCCTCACCTCCTGCGTCCTCTGCAGCTTCTCTTTCTCTTTATCCTGCAGACTTTACCAGATATGTGGGACCTTGTCTGCTGAAGCGAGCTATTGGATAGGACCTTTGATGATCCATCTTACAGCTTTTGGTATCGAGTAAGAATGTCTGGGACTTTCCTACTGATTCCATTTCTAAAACTTCATTTTCTCTTCACTTGCAGTCTTGGACTTTATGTTATCCTGGACTACCTTCACTTTCTAATCGCAGGAGACCACGATCGGCGTGAGGATGAGTATAGCAATATTATCACACCCTTCATTTGGGGGGTCTCAATCAATTTGATTCTCGCATCTATAACCCTCTAGAAGTTGTTTTTATGTATATCTTGTGACTTAATTAGCAACTTCTTGATCTTATCTGTCTGTCGCTGTAAAACTGTTTATTTCCTATTTTACACGTTGTAGCTAGTGAGGAGCACCCTTATGAAAGCAATATGGGCCTCCCACTAGCTTTCGTATTTACCTTAGTGTGTACCGGAAAGTGCATTGAATTTCAATGTTTTAACTCAAACCTTCTTCCAGTTGTTGTTTACTGTTCTATTTTTTCTTTTTTATTGGTTTTGTTGTTATGTTTTGCTAGCACATGTATTTCCTTGTATAGCATGCAAGATGCCATTCATAAGAACTGGATCTTTAGGAGATGTCCATGTTTATACCGCATACGTTAGGCCAAGCCAACCCTGTTTAGAATCACCCATCATATGACATCATACCTTCATAATTCCGCATATGTCTGAATTAAAGATCTGTACATGGAATGTGGGAGGGATCAACTCCCCAATAAAATGGAAAAAGATATTTGTATATTTAAAGAAACTTAAAATTAATGTGGCTATGTTACAAGAGACGCACCTCATTCCATCAGAGATTTCAAAACTAAACATAATGGGGTAGGTGGTCCTCGCCTCAGCCTCGTATAACTCCAAAGTGAGAGGCATAGTACTTCTATTTGATAAAACCTTGCAGATCAATATACAATGCAATATTTCAGACCCAGAGGAGAGATATATACGATTACTTTAGTTTCGGTTGCAAATTCCCAATACTGTTTCTGTAATGTATATGCACCAAATACTTTTGATCGTGTTTTTTTGCCGGCTGTCTGCTAAGCTTCTTCCTTATAGTCATTCTTGCTTAATAGTAGGGGGGACTTTAATTTAACTGTCTCAGAGGCACTTGATAGACAACGAAAATCTAGGAACAGGTCACATCTGCCATCATGAGAAATTAGGTCATTCCTTGATCAGTTATCTATTTTTGATGTGTGGAGGTCTAGATTTCCAGTTGGGACACCTGCATGTCTGCCACCCATGGGACATTGTCTCGCCTTGACTATCTTTTTAAGTCCCATACTTTTATTGCTTAAGGTTATTAACACTCAAATTGAGCCAATCTCTTTATCCGATCACGCGTTAGTTTGGTCCACAATATCTACAGGTTTGGATAGAGGTGCTCACAGACAGTGGAGATTCCCTTCCAATATGTCTAATTTACGGAAATTTAACATGCCTGCAATAGCCGCTGCTGTATATCTATGTGCTATGCTGCTCTGACAGCTTTAAAGTATACCTTCAAAGCTGTCAGAGCAGCTTTGTACATAGATATAAAGCAGCAGCAACATAGAGAGCTCTCTCCCCCTCCCCTCTTCTGCTAGGAATTATCAGTCCCAGCAGAGGAGGTGTATGGTGCCGATAATGGGACATTTCCCTATCGAGAAATCGTCCCGTTTATCGGCCACCCCCTGCTGGGACCGATAATCGTACTAGTGTATGGCCAGCTTTAAACCAGTATGTTGTTTGCTAATTTATGATACATTTAACATTTTTAGTTTTAAAAATGAAAAAAAGGAAATGTTACAAAATGAACATGCCCAACAAATCCTTTTTGCAGAATTATATTTTTTCCATTTATCTTTTTTACTTTTTCCCTTTTTTCTGGGATGTTTATGTTACAGTTAGAGTTGTCTATTATTTTCTCTTCTTCAAAGAATTAATTGATAGGCCAAAAATACAAAGACATGCTAATTATTAAATTCATTTAATTTAATTAAACCAGCAATGTCTGCGTTGCTAAACATTTGCCCGAATCTCTACTAAAATAAGTCCCCAAATTCATGCACGATTCAAGGGCTATATCCTAGGTACTTTCCTAGTTCTATGTACGGCATATTTACACACGGTAAAACATGCACGGGTAGGTTGGTGTGGTTAGCTGCAGCCACTGCTATCTTTGCATTGTATATATTTGCAATGCGTATTTTTAGGCAAGCACACAATTTCTAACCTATGTGTCAGGTCCTTCATCCTGATTAATATTACAATATATGTTAAAACAGAAAAATAAGAAACCAAATGAAATATTCTAGCTTGGACTTTACAATTTAGAAATAGCATCCTATGTTGTTTATCTTGTCTATTATCATATTGCTTTCAATATTGAAAGTGGTTCAATTACATTTGCTAATAGAATGCAAAATGCAGGCTTTCCTAGGAAGAGAATGTTATTATCACTCCAATATGAATGTAATAAAATATCTTCCATATGATTACACTCACATTGAAAATCTCACTTGCATCATATGTCAACAGCAACATCATTTGTACCTACTTAATTCAATAACACAATTACTATAGGAAAGTAATTGTAAATGTCTTCTTTTTATTATATAAATATTGGATGCATCAAAGATAAAAATATATCACCTTGTTATCAAGTAAAGTGCAAAATTGTTATAAGTTTTTATAAGAGAAGATATATACACTTGTCTTGACACAGACCTCCTGAGTACACATATAGGAAATGGATAGGGACTCACCTACAGAAGCAGCCTTGACGCTGGGCAGGTGAGCTTAACCCAGTATAGCTATATTGTGAACTAAACTTCCTTTTTATGTATGTGCTGAAACATGGGGCTGGATCCAGACTTAAAAAATGGCTTGAAAATAAGAGAGAAAAATTACTCCTGGGCAAAACCATGTTGATTTCAGGGGGAGTCAAGTTAATTGTATACTTTGCACAGGATACTGCCTACATTGTTACTAAAAGCTCCAAGACCTCCGCATTATTTGTTTATATAAAATCTTTACAAAATCTTCACCGACGGGCTGCAACCTAAGCCCCACCTCCCCACACACCAACGGGATCTCAAGTCAACGTCTCTGCCGGCCGGAGACGGACGCGGGCGGGCAGCCACGCTGACGAGTGGTGATTCGATCTATGAGAGAGAACTGTCATGTATCTACAGTGGTACGTTCTTGAACTCTTATTTCTTCAGCACATTGCCTTCTAAACTGAAATTGTCTGCATCACGTTATATAACGGTACCTTGGCAGTATTGTACACAGGATTCTATTATTATCGCACCTGGATGGGCCACCCAGAGTAAACTGAAACACCTATGAGTCCTGTAATGGAACTATAAGCACCTTTAAACTGAGAGCATCAGTGAACTAAAACAGCGGACCACTCTCTAATTGTGTCTATACAATTTTTATATATTTTTTTCTATTTTAACTAAGCTAGAACTTTTATACGCGCATAAGTACACACATAAAGTTAAGGGTGTCCTATGGAGGCGTAAGTCATCAAAAACCAGCCATGCTAGGGGAGTGTAATGGGTGTTGCCTTGCTATGTGTGTGTATACGGTGCGTGAATACGGTCCATTGTGTGGAGATTACAAACAACATGGAGGCAGCATTGCAAGAAATCTCTGCATCTATATCTAACATAGTGCTATTTCAGTTTGCTGATTTGTCCTTTCTTTTAGCATCCTGTAATAGATTAAATAAAAAGAAAACTACACCCTTAAAAAACATATGACCGGTAGTCAGACGCTGTATGGAGTAGTGGTATGTGCTTCATCTTGAAAGATTGAACATAGGTTTAACTCTTTAGTGAATTGAATTTTGTGTTTTATTTTTTGTTAATGTATAATTTTTATATTTCAAATTTCCTTATGTTGATATGATTATAATATAGATTTTTTCTGTTATGATGTTGAAAATTAGAGAAATAAGGAATAAAGAAGAAGCTTCCTCTATATATGAAATAAAATATCGATATTGTAAGAATTAGAACTGAGGTATATATTGTTACTGATCATTCCTGGTATCTCTAGATTTAACTGGGGTTTATATCTAAGTATTCTTATGTTTAGTGGTGGAACATATATTGAATCATTTATCACCATGCTGGCAATGCTTTATACATTGAATGTGCAAAATGATTATTACATTCTGACAAACACTTTTAAACTGATCCCTTTAAATCCCTGATGAGGATAAGTGGAACACCTGTGAATTCAGGATATAAGGGCAAGAGATATAGAGGTGTTTTATTGCTTTGAAAAAGTCCTAAGCTCAGGATGAAACGCTTAAGCGGATTTTACAAAGATTGAAGACTCTAATTGTGAATCTTTTTATACCAGAATTTATCATGAGACGTTTTGGGGAATATACCAATCTGTGGAAGCCTTTTGGAGGTACGTGAGATCCAGGGTTGGCCACCCGTGGAGAGACTATCAGTGTTATCTGACCTCATGTGCAGAGTGTAGTAATTACCATCCAAGCTACACACCTATGAGATTTTCCCCCTATTCTTCTCCTGAACAAAGCTGCTCTCATGTCACTGTGAGCCCCCTGCTGGTCGTGCTCATTTACAGCTATCAGTGCTTGATTCACTCACTCATACCACCTATTCCTGGAAGCGGATACCGGAGGGACTACATTTCCCGCAAATTGCGGGTCCTGTTACCATCGCGGACACCAGGATTTGTGAGTACGATTAATGATCATTGAACATCAAATATCACTCACTTTGGAGCAACCCTAGCCCTATTGGGCAGCTAAATATTTGCAAAACTCTATTAATTCTGTGGACATTGACCATCTATAGCTCAAGAAAGAGCCATATAGTTTCAGTATATTTGGAGTTAGATTGATCATATATATAACTGTTGTAGAGTGGTGATTATGCAGTTTTGTGACTGTTAATTATTTTGATATACACGCTTTGAGTCCCTTTCTATTTTTAAAAAATGTTTTATGTCAGTAATAAAGGTGTATTTTTAATACCATTGCCAGTTTTGTGTTCATTAACGCCACCTTTATATGTAATCCACTACAGATTATGTTTTAAGCGCTGTCTTTATTTTTTATTTGTTTGGTTGGGAAAAGACTGGTGTTTTTTCTAAACAGGGTTATGCACAATCCCCCTAGATGGCAGCTTGATCTTTATTGATCTTCCCATGATTTGATATATATCTGGGTAGAGACAATACTAATAGCGCCCATAAATCTTAAACTATATTACCTTACTAACCCAGTAAAAAATTTTAATAAGAATTGTTTGACATGATCTTCCCCCAGTGAATCCATGCTGCTTGGGATCCTGTAAGTTACTGGATACTGTACAATTTGTTCCTTTAATAGTATTTCCATCAATTTCCCTACTACTGATGTTACACTCACTGGTTGGTAGTTTGATGCTTCTTCCCTACTTCCACTTTTATGCAGAGGGATGACATTTGTCTTCTGGAATCACTCCAGTTATTAGTGACTGACTAAATAATTCAGTTAATGGTTTTGCCAGCACCTCTCTAAGCTCTTTTAGTATCCTCGGATGTATCTCATCTGGTCCCATTAAATTGTCCACTTTCAGCTTTGAAAGTTCTTTTAATACCTGCTCCTCTGTGGAAGTAGTAGTAATTGCCCTCATTATATTAATAGCCTTCCCATTTTAAAGTGGTCCCTTCCCCTCTCTTACTTTTGTGAATATACTGCCATAGCCCTTTTACCCTCAACAAGAATTCCACTCTCCATTTTGAGCCTTATTATACCCTCTTTAGTTTTATCACCTTTCATTTATATACCTAAAAAAGATTTTGTCCCCTTTTCCTACTAAGTGGGCCAGTTTTTCCTTAGTTTGTGCCTTTGCTGCTCTGATAACCTTTTTAGCCTCCTTCTGCTTTGTAAAATACACCTCCCTGTCATCATTACTCTGATATTGCTTATAATTCCGAAAGGCCGTCTTTTTTGCTTTCACTATAGTTGCTACCTCTTTTGTAAACCACATTGGCTTTCTTTTTCTGGTGTTTTTTCTAACCTTTCTTATACAAAGGTCTGTTACTGCATTTTTTTAATTTCCCCACTGCTCCTGTACTCCTTTCATGTGCCTCCACTCTGCCAAAGAATCACTTACACATTTCCCCATTTCCACAAAATCTGCCTTCCTAAAGTCTAGCACCCTCGTCTTTTTGTGGCACGCTTCTCTCTCAGTCATTATACTAAATCATACTGCTTGAAGATCGCTGGATCCTTGGTTCTCACCCACACTTACCTCTGAGATTCTGGACCGGATTCACAACAACAAATTTTTATACTTACGTGCTTAGATATCTTTTTCTAAATACTATGCATGTGTAGTAACTTTTTTACACTATCTACTCAGCATTTCGTTACGTAGATTGCATACATGTGGTCTTTAAAGACCGCATGTATGCAATCTTCGTAACGAAACACTATGTAGATAGCGTAAAAAAGTTACTACGCATGCATAGTGTCTCGGCACAGGTATCTAGACACGTAAGTATAAAAATTTGTGGTTGTGAATCCAGTCCTCTGTCACCATTTGTAAGTACCAAATTTAAGATGACCTCTTTGGGCTCTCTCACCAGTTGCTTAAGAGACACTCCCTGTACTGAATATAAAATATCTCCACTTCTAGTGGAGCTTGCTGAAGACTCACCCCAGTTTACAGCAGGTAGATTAAAATCTCCCATGATTATTACTTCACCTTTTAATGCCATTTTAGCAAGGCCTTGCAACAGGACATTTTCTATTTCCTCATCTTGTCCTGGTGGCCTAAGTATCACGCCAGTATGAAGAATAACCCCCTGGGTTTCTATGGTTACCCAAAATGCCTCAGTTTTTTTTATCCAATACTCTCTATTAAAGTTGAATTTAACCCTTCCTTCACATACATGAATACGCATCCTTCAATTTTTCTTACTTTCTTACCTAAATAAATTATATCCCGTGATACGGGCCATTATTCAACCTTGAGATCAACGGCTGGCTGGGTGAGATCTTTCCCTTTTACACTATATGTGGTTACTATGTAACAAAGACATTTGCTATATTTGTTACAATCTATTTGTTGCTCTAAATAAGAGGAGAACACGGTCTTTGGAAACACAAAGTTTACTATTACTGGTGGAAGTTAGAGGCTTGATCAACCTCAGAATAACATCTCATCGTTTATTGTTATCTCTAGAACTTTTGTGATTCTATGTGCAATACTATTTGAAGTGCAGCAGTGCGTTATATTTGGTTGTTATTTTCATTTCTTATTTTTATTTTCATTTTTCATTTTTTATTTATTTATTATTCTTTGATACTTGACTAATATGTTTAATTAAATTGTATTTTATCTGATTTGCATACTGGAGGGTATTTTTTCGTTCTGTAAGTGTTCTGTAAGTGTTACTCACCTCTCCGGGTCCTGCGAAAATGAATGGGGGATTATGCCAATTGGCATACTAACCCATTCATAAAAAAAAATTCTAAAATTCTAGAAACATTCAGCTATCTCTATTTCTAAAGGTATCCTATAAAGGATATCAAGGATCGGGGACTGCAACCAGATCCTAAAAATTCTGACTGTGATAACCCATATGGACTATGGACTATATTCATAGTTAGGAAAGCTTTAAGAAGGTGCGGATAAGCATGTATCTGTACCTATTTTGAAGCTTCCTCCCCCTTCACCTCCCCCGTTTTTTAAGAACGCATGGCCCTCCCCGGCTCCTTAACATACCTCCCCCCTCCCACTCTTCTTATTTCCTCTCAGAGGCTGCCATGACACACCTCTCCCTAAAGTATGTGTGGTCTTTAAATGGTAAGCAGATTGTGTAAATGAGCTACTATGCATGCACAGTAGCTCATTTCTTATTTTCCTGCACTTAAGAAGCTTTATTAAATGTGAATAAGGTCCTATCCTGTTATTCCCAATGATTCTCATTGGGTGGCTCTTACAACCCTATCCCTCCAAAAGGAATAACATGGCAATCAGGGAAAGTGTTAAACAAGAAGAGTGACAAACTAAATTAAAAAAATGTGAAGAGTGGTGCAAGTGATGACATAAAGTTAACAGACAATAAAAAAAAAAATGCAAGTAATAATGTGGAGGACAAAAGGATAGATAGAACTTTTTCTATAAAACTTTATGTTAATTAATATTTTGCCAGATAGATAGATAGATAGATAGATAGATAGATAGATAGATAGATAGATAGATAGATAGATATTTTGTATTTGCCCCTGAGGAAAGGGTTCTTGTTGTTCCCTGAAACGTTGGAATAAAGAGTACCTGGTAGTATGGTAGTAGCAGTTTGTGAGTGCCTCATTTGTAGTGCCTCATTTGGATTTAGATAGATAGATAGATAGATAGATAGATAGATAGATAGATAGATAGATAGATAGATAGATACAAACACAGAAAATGGAGGTTGTGCAAATCAATTTATAAGGTAATATGGATCAGGTGCTTTAAGGAAAGGGGAATTTACAAATACAAATAGGAGGCACCAGCACTCTTGCAACTACCCAGCAACTAATCATAACTTTCTATCTTTAAAATAAAAGTTGGAGAATTGGTTACATACATTTGCAGATATTTGATAAGCCACCAGCCACTTACAAGGCTAGATAGATCAATTCCAGCAAAATGAAAATTCCATTTCCAATGCTAACATATTTCTAACATAATAAAACATTTTTTTTAAATAAATCAATGTCACAACATTTTTTGTCTGTTATTGTTTATTGACAATGCTGACTCAGTGGGGAATGTAGTGAAGGCCATGACCAATTTAGAAAGCTGAAAATAAAGATTTATATTAACTTTAACTGTCAGTCCACTAAAAATAAATGACAGACTTTTTGCTCTTGTCATCAATTACTTACAGAGCAACATTATCGTGTCAGGGCAATGACTGCATAAATAAATGTAAGAAATCTCAGGTGTCATTTTCTCCTTTTGCAAATCCACCTTCATGCGTCGCTGGATGCTGACCACAGTAAAATCCTGTCAATGATATAGTCAGCAATGTGTTGTACGTCCATTAATGGTATTGTACAATATCATTTGGTGTCTCAAGAATATAAAATATAATATGGCTTTCACTAAGCCAAATACATTTTAAGAGTAAAATGTATGTGAATTTAGAATTGAAAGGTGGAAAAAATATTATACATATAACTAATCTTAAACTATGTTACAATAATATATAAAAATATGTTTAAATCATAATTTATTTGACAAAAACTGTTTTTAATTCTATAAGTTAAATCAAGTAAATACCCAATGCTAATACATGTTTAGAATGTGGTGGAAAATATGTGCGGTCTCTCCAGATAATAAGGTTCCAATCATTTAGCTAAGCATGGAAAATAAATTGACTGGATATGTGGATATGGTTAAACAGGAAAACATAAATTGTAATCACTTTATATTACATAGTAAGGTCAAAATGCTATAGTTTGCTATAGTTATAAGCTGACACAAACAGAATCTTCTTATAGTTTTTAAAAGTTATTTTCTTTGACAGTTTTCACTCCAACAATTAAAACCATTTAATTTGGTTAATTTGGTTATTTTCAGACACTCATAGGGTCAACAATTGACACCATATTATAGTCTAGCTGAATTAAACATTAAATAGACAGATATAATGTTGACACGGGAACTAGGTCAGCATATTAACTTATTTTGCCATACATCAACTCCAGCTACTACTCTTCTTCCCCATCTCACCTCTGCTTTCCAGTGTCCCACTGTCCGTGTGTTGCTCACCATCCACCAATGATCTAGCAGGGTTATTTTTATGTTTAGGGTTATGCTTAGAGTTGAGGTTTTGATTTGAGTTGGGTTTAGGGTTAAGGTTGGGGTTAGGGTTAAGATTAGTGTTATTATTAGGTTAACTATTGTAAGGACAGAATAATGTTAATGTTATAAACCTGCTGGCCTGTTGGAACAAAAAAGATGACTTTTAAGTTTCAGAGTTCTATTCAACATCCATTTCAGATTTTAGGTTTAAGGAAAGGGCCCGTAAAAGTTTTAAATGCAACTCTTGGATATATACATTTGTGTAGTGTTTAATTCAGTAGCAAAAAAACTAGTTGGCATTTCAGCTTTATGCTGTAATAACAGGCATGTTTATAAGGCATTATTAATAAGAAATCAATAGTTTTTATTCTCATAGTTATTAAACACTATTGACTGTGCTCTAGTTTATCACTGCTGCAGACCTTACTACGATTAATTAATCCTACTGTGACTGTGCTATCACTGATGCTAAAATTAGACTATCATCATAGAAACCTTACATATGTGGTCCAACTAGGTTACATGGCAATTATGTAATAGTAGTGGTTAAAATGTTGTCCACTACTTCATCTGAGTTTGGAGTTCTGATCTCCAAACACTGCATGAATAAGGAACCACTAAAAGATGTCCACTCTATTCAAGTACTCAGTGATTTGCTGAACCCATCCATCATCAGTGATTGACAATATTAAAATAACTTTTGTTTTTTGTGAATGGTTATATTTTTTGTATAAAAGTCAATAATGTACTTCAGCCCATTCCAAAGCTGTTTATTTGTTGGATACCTCAAAGATTATTAAGCTTAAAGATTTTGGGCCTGATTCACACGTATTGTGCGTATTTCTGCAAAATGACCTACTACACATGTGTAGTAGGTCATTTACGCTATGTACGTAGCAGGTCGGTATGTAGATAGCATCCAAGTACTTTATGTGGAAAGAGGTGGCGTTCTTAGGGCCTCATTCCTTAAGCTCGATTTGGGCTAAATCGCCTCAAATAGCGTGATTTGTGCATAAAAAAATCGCCAAACCGTATTCATTAAGCACAAAATCACGCGATTTGACTGTGATTTTAAATCACGTGTATTAAAATCGCGGTCCCGATTTTTTAAATAAAGAAACAAGTTTTGTAATTCATTAAAGTTGATTTCACCGAATCGCGGTGAAATCGCCTTTAAATCACAAAAAATAAAATCACAGCCAGAGAGGTGCGATTCTATTTTTTTGGACGATCGGGACCTACAAAAACACATGTCCATATAACAGTCATGTGTTTTTGTCTGTGTAAAAACTCAGCGCTGCATGGCTGCAAGCCTTAGCCATGCTGTACTGATGGAACTACAAGGATCAGCAAAGCTGATCCTTGTAATTCTATCAGCACAACATGGTTAGACTTGTAACCATGCAGCGCTGCGTGTACTGTGTAAAAAAAAACACAACACATACATTAACCCCTACATTGCTAAAATAAAGTATGCATGTAAAAAAAATATTTTCCTAACTAACAATGTTCCCTCCATGAGTG
>WWET01004708.1:20946-44006 GCA_011038615.1 Limnodynastes dumerilii | reverse complement strand
GTAAACATTGGATGACTCAAACATGATATATAGTTCATGCACAAGGTTTTGGATTAATAACTTTCATGAAGTTTGCCACTTGTGTTGAAAAAAAAAAAGCTGTTGCTGATAGAAACACTAATCCTGAACAGTCCTCTGTTATTTAGATTGGTATAAAGTCAGGGAGTCATATTAGCAGTACCAAGTCCACATTAATAACTTCCCAATTAAATGGCAAAAGGAGGTAAGTATTGTAAAGATGGAGAAATTATATTGAAGTGTTACCGTAGTTTCGATGGGTGGTTTAGCGGTGGAAGTACGCAGTTGTGAACAGACACCTGAGAACCGGATCCTCGTACTATTTAGTGAAGCATAGTGAGCATCCAATAGTAATGAGTGGAAGTGGAACAGCAATGAAAACCGGCATCCAGCACCAAGGGTCCTCCTTTGTGTAACGCATGTAATAGATTATGATAGGAGGATATCAAGCGGGTATATCAAATTGTTGAAGCCAGAAAGCAGCCAGAGGAATTTTGGCAGCAGAGATGAGGTAGCGATGAACAACAGGCTCACACGTTTTTTTAAAAAAAAAGAAAAAAAGAAAAAAAATGGCAATTCCATACTTGTTTTCCGGGGCAATTTTTTTTTGTAATGCTATACACATCAGTTATTATCACTTTGTAATAAGTGATAATTTTCCTGTAATTGGCTGACTTTGCTCCTCACTCTGTATCTATTTGCCTCACACGTGCTGAAAAAAATAAAAATACTGCTATTGATTTTTGGGGGTCATAGATTTTCAAACTTGTTATTGTTTTTTGGGGGTTATAGATTTTCAAACTTGTTATTTGTGCCCCCCCCCCCCATGCGTTAAAATGCTGTATCGGGTCAGGTCTTTAAATTCTACTACAGTAAGATCTCTTGCATTTTCTATCTGTTTTTCTACAAAGGTAGAGTGCTCTGTTTCATCTTTCTTCAAGTAAAAAGAAGACTAATGGATTTTATCAGCCTATTCATTCAGTAATAAATAGCAGTTTCAATTCCCATCAAACTAAACAGATTTTGGTTTGTTTACATAGCAGAATAGCTTGCTTTAATACAAATTCCTCATTAGAATTCAATTTGATATACAAACAATGCAATGCTTGGCATGTAGCTATTGAGTATTTAATACTGTACTATTGGTAACACCTTGCGAAAACAAACATTAAATATTATCAATACCTCTCATTATGATATTGGCAAGTTCTAAACAAACTTTTTTGAAGGAGATAAGACTTGTATCTTGAATTCTGAAACATTGCCCAAATGCAATCAATTATTAACATTTATATAGTGAATAATTTTCTGCAGCGCTGTACAGTCCCTGCTGCTAGCATACACAGGATTAATTATAGGGTTCATTTAATTAGCAGCCAATTAACCTACCAGCATGTTTTTGGAATGTTGAAGGAACATGATGCACTTGGGATAAACCTACACAGTCACAGGGAGAACATACAAACTCCACACAGATCAGGCCTAGTCCAGGAATCAAATCCATGACCTCAATGCTATAAGGCACATAAGCTATTTTTTATATTTCAATAATTTGACTTATTTAAAAAATATCAACTACAGTAGACTTTCTTCAAGTTCATGTCTGAAAGTTTAATGTTTAGGACAACTGAGGGTTAATGCAATTTACCAGAAGGAAGTTAAACCCTGGGTTGGGAGGCATCAGGGGCTCACTTGTTTAGTTATTATGTTGTTTTGGGGTTTGTGGAACCAATAGGTTGTTAGAGGGAAGGGCTTGTCACTCAGCCTTATAAACCCCCTTAGGGATAAGCCAAACCCCCTTCCACAGCGTCAGGAGAAGATCACCCACCCTCCCTCCCATGTCTAGGCTGTTTGATGTGTTCACATCCTGGGGCCTAATCTATGTGAATTGTTCTCCTTTTTGCAGATTCTGGCGTCGGTGGGAAGACGGTGCACTCTTATTGTACTGGTGCGCAGTACCTAAATCTAGTCAATTTGGATTCTTCCCTACCCTGGTTTATAGGTTTGGTCGCCTGCGTAAATGGCGGCGACACTCGGGGTAATGTTTCAAGGGCGGGCCCAGGTCCAGCAGGTTAGTCGGGAGTATCTCTGGCCATTTAACTGGGGACACTTGCAAGTGGGGTGGTTACATGCCCCCAATTTGGGTAATCGATTGGTGTCCTTTAAGTGGGGTGGTTACATGCCCCCACTTTGTGTAATCGATCGGTGTCCTTTAAGTGGGGTTGTTACATGCCCCCACTTTGGGTAATCAGTCGGTGTCCTTTAAGTGTGGTGTTTATATGCCCCACTGGTCGTTAAACGGCTGAATAAAGGCTTAGTCCCATTTTTTGATTGGCTGTGCACTGCCTTCTGCCGTCACCATCTTGATTGTTATTGTTATGGTTATTGTAACAATTTACTGTCGTTTGTTATGGTTATCATTATTGTTATCCTTATAATAAATACAAAAGGGCTCAGTCGAGTCCTTTTTCCCAAACCCCTTGTCTGGTTACTTATAGTTAAGAGGGGCGCAAGGGGGAGGTGGGTAGTAGATAGTGACACACTGCAACAACTCAACCTTAAGGCGTTTATGGAATCATCCAGTAATGGCATCTGTTATTTGACCAACATTATGTCGAGATAACCTGCAGTACAGTTGTGTTATTCATGTTTGTATTTTGCTTGTCTTTGTATAAAAAAAAGAATTTGGGCCATATATGGGAGGCTTCAAATATGGTTCATAGCCGAGCATTTATGTATGTTATTTTATACATCTATATAGGAAAAAAATGTGTGTTGTGCTAAAAAAAACAACGTGTTTGCACTTAAAAAAAGGAACATGCACAGCTCTGGATCAGCCCCCAGGAGGTTACTGCTCAGGAACCTGATCCAGATTTCTAGGGCAGTGGCTGCTTTAAAAAAAATAAATGATGGTTAAGTTTAATTATTCCAATTTATATACATGTGGGGATGATTCCTTTTAAAAATGGCGCCATTTATTGAATAAAAATACTGTTTGTTTTACACTTACACAAGCTCTGAGCTGGTGAAAATTTTAGGTGGAAGAGCAAGGAATAGCCCCGCCCCCTTTGTAATTTTAATATTGTGGAACTCCCTTTGCACTAGCACAAAAGCACACGGTTGTGCACAACAACAATAACTTGAACCCATTCACAATGTCTAAGGGCCTGATCCAGAGCTACGAAATTTCGCACGACGGGCGAATGCGTACGTTCGACCGTGCGTATAAACATACACGCCCCTAACACTCCCATAGTAAAGTACCTGCTTACGGCGGCTATACCCTACACTGGGTACTACCATCGGCCGTACGAATTTTCGCACATAATACGCTGAGCGTAAGGGCTTAGCACGCCCATACTGTACAATTTAATTTACTGCTCCCTGTAGTAAAACGAGCGCCCAGGCGACCGTCGTACTGAACGCACGCCCCTCGAGCGAAAAATTCGCACACCATACGACCGCTATACGCTCATGTCGTCCAGCCGACCGGAAGCTGTCATACTGGGCATGCGCGGTGCGAATTTTCGTACGAAAATACGCAAAAAACCGTCGTACGCTCGCTCGAAATCGGCCAATTTCGTAGCTCTGGATAAGGCCCTAAGTGCAGATCTTTACTTTTTTGCTGTTACTCTTTGGATTAGCACCATTGCTGATGTTTCTGTTTCTAAAACTTATGAGGTTATATTGTTTTGCTATTTATATTCTCTGTAGTACATAAATAATTTATGTTTCATGTACATAGCTTTAGATTAATTAAAGTTGCTTCTAGATTTATGTCACAGAAATACCAACTTTTATACTGGAAAAATGTCTTAATATATTTATTCTACAGAAATAAAATGTCATAAATACACCATCAAAGTCATTGTCAAAGTTAGAACTTTGTGTTCCATGGTGACAATTTCATAATATTGAGCAAATAGAGAGGACAATTATTATTATCATGTCCTATGTTTATTAATCAGCTCCACAAATAAAGATGATTTATCTTTTATGAGAAAAAGTTTTGGAACAAGCTTTTATTCCATACCATATAACAGATTTGCCTAAACAAACTATAATAAGTTATAGCAAAATAGTCCTATGCCTGGAATAATGTAATGGGATATCATCCTATCCATATAGACATAACGGACCAGGTCCTGAGTTTTAGCAGAGCCACAATTCTGCTACTCAAATTGTATGTGATCCGTCCAGAGTTCCAACATTAGTAACTCTGCATAGGTAATTTAGTTTAGTTTAGGGGAGTGCATAGTGCTTGCAATCGCGTAAATACGCTACGCAATTGTACTTAGAGTGCACTTAGGTCTGGATCCGACCCTTTATGGTTGCGATTTATCATCTCCCCTCCAGTCCTCCTATCATTTGTTCCCAGCCCCAACCTTCTAATATTCCCATAATGTGGCACCAGCCCCCAAATTATTTCTATACTTACCTGGAGTCTTCCTCCACAGTGCTCTCCTCTTCCGGCAGGCTGTTCATCCTGTATGAGCGTCTGAGGCCATTACACAGAGCAGCTGACATCAGCCGCTCTATGTAACTGCCGCAGCAGCTCATGCGGGAACCTCATGTATGAGCTGCCTGCCGGTCTCCATCGCATCTGACACCTATGGCAGCGGGGGATAGCAGGCAGAGGGGAGCGCCTGTCTGGCTTGGTGCCCCCCTTACACACTTACCCCGCTTACTGTGTTCCACCGGCCCTGCTATCACATTAAAATGAAGTTTGTAAATAAACCCCAGCATTTTAAAAGATGCCCAAGCCAATTGTGCGACAATACACTGCTATTTAGGCTAAAAATAAGTCGCTATAATGTAGTGTATGGCCTGAAATATGTATGTAAAATTTGTAGGACTTTATTTTATCTAAATATAGGGCCATTTATTGAAAGAAAATCTCTGCTTTACACTTACACCAGCCCTGAGCTGAAAATTTTAAAATATAAAAATAAAACTTGCTGGGCCAGGTAAATCTTATTTATTACAATAGGATTATTCTTATTGGAGAACAAGTGCAGAAGAACTAGCCTCCTCTTCAACACTGAAACTTGCCACCCAGCTGTCTTCATTGAGAATGGTGGAAACCGCAAGACATTTCCAATATAGATTTTGATATTATGTGTAATGCAGGGGATTTACTAAATGGCAGAAAAGAAGGACAGAGTTGAAATAATTAATTTTTTGATAATTTTTTGTATTTCCGCTTTCCCCATATTTCTGTTATTACCATCTTCTATATAATTAACAATTTTTGTAATTTACTGCTAACATTACTTTTCCCTTTGCTTGAAGAAATCAAGCAATATGGTCATTATTTATGATATACAATTACTAACAATTAAGTCAGAATAAAAATAAATATTATTCTCAACAATGACTTTTTAAAGAAAATATTCCTTAACTATTCAATAAAATCAAGTATAGTCTCAAGATTTTGTCCTTCTATCTTATTTTTAGGTTTTTAAGGGAAACTTTTACCACGATAAATGTGGTTTTTGTGCCTGTGTTTTGCTCACCAATGTGTATAACTTCTAAAAATTCAGAAAGACCATCTGAAAAAAAGTATCTATTTTTTCTCCAGAGGGATCAATTAATAATGCAAAACATATGGGACTAAATCGGGACTGCGATGAGTAGTGAGTTTTTAGAAAAAGTATTAATTCCCATCAGATTTCCAAAGGATTTATTGTAAAATGTAGCATGCATTCACTGGGGGGAGATCACGTCAAACAAATCTTATTGGCTTTTTTTGACTTGCTCACTAAAGACGTTGAACTTTTGACATTGTGCCACAAACAGTATAAAATAAGATGGATAATTTCTGATTGGATTAAAAGGGCAGGAGTTACTAAGGGAGTTTGGGCCAGATCCAGAACAAAGTACGACAGTGAAGTCAAAGTTACACAAGCTGCTTGCATAACTTTGACTGTTTGTATGTTCTGCGCATGCACACGGCAAATGTTACGCATTGTAACGCTGATCAGTCGTAACTATTTTGTAACTACGTACGAAGGAAAATGTCAACCCTTTGCTAGCCATAAATACGCAATGGAGGCGGAGGGAGGCATTTAAATTGTACAGTATGGGCTGGGTTAGGAAGTTATGACCAGCAGGATGCTATGTACCAGCACGGTTATGCTTGGAAAAGTTAAGGTAGGATTTAGTAGTCGTAAAATAACTAAATTACTAGTGCCCGGGGAGTGCATAGTGCTTGCAATCGCGTAAATACGCTACGCAATTGTACTTAGAGTGCACTTAGGTCTGGATCCGACCCTTTATGCTTGCGATTTATCATCTCCTGCGATGTGTAGTGATTTATGAACAGTTAAATCACCACGATTTATAGCTAAATTGCAGCCCCGTGAAGAAAGAAGACACCAAGCGCCAGATTTACAACCCCGTATTTTTTTACATACATCCCTAATTTTCCAAATCTAGCTACTACGGTCTTTAAGGAACGCATGTACATAATCTATGTAATGAAACACTACGTAAATAGCGTAAAATAGTTACCACGCATGCGTAGTAGCTAGATTTGGAAAATTAGGGATGTATGTAAAAAAAATACGGGTTGTGAATCCGGCCCCAGAAATCTAAGTAGCAATTTTTGGTGAATTAATTTAATTGATTATGTCAATATATAATATATATTTTGGGGCACATTATGTCAATATAATATATCAGGGCACATTATGTCAGTATATATATCTGGGCACATTATTTATAACTTAATAACGGGGCACGTTATTATTAGCTATTTATGGGGCAATAGTAGTGGTAAATATTTTGAGGGCACATTATCTATGGTGCGGCATGCCATTAACACTTGGCATGCTGCTGTTTATGGTATTAAAAGTCATAGCATGCCCTGCAACACATGGGTATGCTGTGCTTTTTAGCACTATATGTGACAGTATGCGACAGGGTTATTGGTATGCCGCACTATGTCTTTTTACATGACAATGACCTTTTTTTCTCTTTTGTTTACATTATTATTATTATTATTATTATTATTATTATTAATAATAATAACCTATTTATATGTGTTGATGGGTTACACTATGATAGTGTGTTAATTTGTGTCTTATATGTGTACACTGGAGCTTTAAAAGTTATTGCGGATTTCACAGGAGAAATTGATACAAACATCACACAATAAGACTATTCGGTGAATAAGTTGTATTAAGAACTTTATGACAACAAATTACAGCCTTTATTAAAAGAACAATTTAACTATGAGATAAATAATTTTCATGTGAAATACTTACCTTATTGTGTGGAATAGAACCTTTAAGGGCATGCTGTATGTGATTGCTGGAATACATTAACCATTCTATATGCTCTAGTCCTTACCGATATACTTATATGTGAACATTTATTCTTCCTATGATTTATTGTTCAATGCTGTTGAATGCATTGTACTTGTGAATACTTACTTCTATCAGTCACGGAAGTTAAACTGCATGTTATTTGTGGAATATGATCTATTGTTATATTTTTGGAAGAATATTAGAAGATAACAATTCTTTAAAAGGAGGCGAGCACTGTTTAGGTGTGAGATTATATAAATGACCAACTGGACCCCATCATAGAGTCGTCATATTTTTAATAAAGTTTTGTTGTAATGCTAATAAGGGTTTATTGATTGGTTAGCTTAAAACTGGGGGAGGGTTAGTGTCAGGTGACCTAGGTTATAAAAATAATATGTGTTAGCTTTTTTCCCCCTCTTTTGGAAATCGTTTTAGAAGGCTAAGTAGCGTCTGCTTGCTTATTAATCATTTTTTCAATTGTGGTTTGGGTAGTAGAGAGTAGGTCGGTGTAGGTGGGTTAGTGGGTAGCATTGAGTGTGAGTGTAGTAGTAATATATGCGAGGTGGGGGTAGAGGTTTTTGATTTAGGTCTTTTATTGTGAATAAAGGTCTTTATTATTTGATACACTCTGTAAAAATGTATTGCATTGTCTTTTCTCATTCTGTCTTCTCTATTCTCTCTTTATTCTTTCTATCTTTATTTCCTTCTATCTTTTCTGCTTCATTTACATTCTAAATAACCTTAATTTCTTTCTCTGTCTATTTCTGCTTTTATACATTTAATAAAGAAGGTCTTTTGTACTGCTAAATTTTCTGTAGTGCAGCGACAGCCCGTCCCATTCGTCAGCGCTCCGCTCCCATTAGGCTGGTGGAAGCGGAGGCAGGGAGCGGGCTGAGCCAGTAAAAGGGGGAGAGCGGCGATAAGGGAACCTGGGACCAGAAAGAACCCAAGGGGCAGCGGTAGGGTCAGAGCAAATAGACAAATAATAATTGAGTTGAGAAGGTAATAGCGCTCAGATTTCAAATGTCTGGTATGTCCACAAATGGTCTAACATATATATAGCTCAAGTGACTCCAAAAACAGCTTGTCCATATAGAGAGAGAAAGGAGAGGAGACAAAAAAATACACAGCGATAGTGCAGAGCGTTTGACCAGTGGGAGAAGGGTATGTAAATAACACTCACATTCTCTCCACTTTCAGTATGCAAATAGAGGGTCAGGTGTGAGAGGAGCTGGGAGGGGGACAGTTAGGAATGCTGGGGCTGAGAGGAGAGAAAGGGATTATGGAAGGCTGAGGCAAAGGGGTGGGAGGAGCAGGTTGGTTGGGGCAGCGGAGCAGGGCAGAGAGGTAAGAGCAAGAGGCAGGTCTATGATTGATATGGAGAATGAGGATTTGGAAACTGTAGAGGAGGATATGCATTTTCAAGATGAGGATTTGGCAGAGTCATATGATAGCCCATTTGATTTTTTCTCTGACACTCAAGCCCCTGCAATAAATTTACAGCCCAATGTGATGCATGCTAACATAGGTAATAGTTCTCAGCCCCCATCTTCTGCTCATACGAGCTCAAGCAGTCAATGGCCATTTCCCTCGCCTATCTTTCAAAGGAATGCTTGGGTTTATTTTAATGCGGGCATATTTGGGGGTCCGTCATTTTCTCAGCCCCCTCATATAGTATGGTACCAATGTTTACGGGGACATCGGGGCAACAGAATGTGCCATGTTTCCCTAATTTTATGTCATGGGGCCCTCATAATGTTCAAGGTTGGCCACAGGGTCAGTCGGGGGCTGGTGATATGACTTGTGGTGTTGGTGTGGCCGCCTGTTTCAGGTTTGATTTTGTCTACAGTTCAAAGGGAGCAGGAGGCTAATGTTTCTGCTCTAGATCCTGGGGAAGGGACTTCTCAAGGGATGGATCCTGCACGTCAACCAGTTCCTTCAAGGCCAGCGAGTGTCATCGATAGTGGTGAGCAAGTGGGATTAGATACGTCGGAGGGGGAGGGGGATTCGGAGGAGAGTGTAATTTCGAGTGTTGATTCTTCAGCGTCACAAATTCGGCCCGCTAAGGTCATGAAATTACTTAAGCGGACTCTGCAGAATCAAGGGGTGGGGGTCAGAAGAAAGGAAAAGCTGTGGTTAAGACTAAGAAGCGGTCTGGTCCCCCTCCCATTTTGTGTGACAATACGGCGGTTACGTGTGATGTTAGAGATTCTTCACTTGAGCAAATTAAACAGGGGAAGTTTGTGGACTTGTTTGTTGTCACGTGACTGGAAAGGAGGCTATAACTGCTGCGAAGGTTAAGGGGGGCATTGGGGAAGAAGCTTACAAATCCTTTTCAAATCGGTTATGGGGTTATCTACCATTTGCTGCCTGTTATCTGGAATCTAGGCCGACAGAGTATATGGGTATTATCCGTTACTTACACCTTATACATGAGATGTATGCCACTTCTAAATCTAGTATGTGGCAGTCAACCAGTTCCTTCAAGGCCAGCGAGTGTCATCGATAGTGGTGAGCAAGTGGGATTAGATACGTCGGAGGGGGAGGGGGATTCGGAGGAGAGTGTAATTTCGAGTGTTGATTCTTCAGCGTCACAAATTCGGCCCGCTAAGGTCATGAAATTACTTAAGCGGACTCTGCAGAATCAAGGGGTGGGGGTCAGAAGAAAGGAAAAGCTGTGGTTAAGACTAAGAAGCGGTCTGGTCCCCCTCCCATTTTGTGTGACAATACGGCGGTTACGTGTGATGTTAGAGATTCTTCACTTGAGCAAATTAAACAGGGGAAGTTTGTGGACTTGTTTGTTGTCACGTGACTGGAAAGGAGGCTATAACTGCTGCGAAGGTTAAGGGGGGCATTGGGGAAGAAGCTTACAAATCCTTTTCAAATCGGTTAAGGGGTTATCTACCATTTGCTGCCTGTTATCTGGAATCTAGGCCGACAGAGTATAAGGGTATTATCCGTTACTTACACCTTATACATGAGATGTATGCCACTTCTAAATCTGGTATGTGGCAGAGTTATGATAGCAGATTCAGGAAGAATCAAGATGGTTCTAAGAACATTGATTTTTCCGAATCTGATTTTGGGGTGTGGCTAAGAATTACAAATGCGAAGCAGTTTAATGAATTTTCGGCGCATAGGGCTGGGCAGCAACCTCGCGCAGCCCCTTTCTCAATGGCGAAAGTTAAATGCTTTGCTTTTAATAATTACAGGTGTACAAGGGTAGCTGGCTGTCGGTTCAAACATTTGTGCAGCAAATGTGGAGGGACTCATACGGCCAAAGACTGCGGAGGTCAACCTAACCCAGGATTTAGAAATTGGCCAGCGGTCAGGGCACCTCCACAAGGCATTCTCCCCCACTAAGTTGCACGCAATGTTAAAGTGGTTGGACGTTTACGTTATTGCAGAAGATGCTAAGTTACTATTTGATGGTTTTCGTTTAAGTTTTCGTTTACCAGTTCATTGTACAGTTAACACAGGTTGTAAAAAGAATTTGAAGTCTGTGTTGCAATTACCGAACATTGTTTTGCAAAAGGTTCAAATGAGGTTAGATAGGATGTCTGGTCCCTTTTTGGAACCTCCCATTCCAGGAATGGTGATTTCCCCGGTGGGGGTGGTTCCGAAGAAGGAGGTAGGAAAGTTCAGGTTAATCCAGCACTTATCTTATCCCGAAGGATCATCGGTTAATGACGTTATTGACCCCGCTGCATGCTCAGTGTCTTATCAACTTTTCGAACAGGCGCTGGAATTGGTGCGGTCATGTGGCAAAGGGGCCCTTATGGCCAAGTTAGATATTGAGTCAGCATTTCATTTGCTTCCGCTTCACCCTGACTCGTTTGTATTTATGGGTTTTAAGTTGCCTGAAGGGTTCTTTGTGGATAAATGTTTGCCCATGGGTTGCTCCACTTTCTGTGCTTTGTTCGAAAAGTTTAGTAAATTTTTACACTGGTGTATTCAAATTGGAGCCAAACAGAGATATTACCCACTATTTAGATGATTTTTTAATTGTAGGGCCAGTGGATTCGGATGCATGCGCAAGAGTGCTTTTTTCGGCTAGGACCCTTTTTTGCCATTTTGGTGTCCCGGCAGATGAGGATAAAACGGAGGGTCCAGTCACTTGTTTATCTTACTTAGGTATTGAAATTGACACAGTGGAGGGATCCTGCCATTTACCAGCTGATAAAGTCTGTAAATTGAAAGCTATCTTAGAAGAACTGCGCGAGCGTCGTCGCGCTATTTTTAAAAAGGTTCAGTCCCTGTTAGGGTTGATTAATTTTGCCTGTCGGGTAATTCCGATGGGTAAGATTTTTTGTCGCCGTTTGGAAAGAGCCACAGCCGGCATAAAGTGTAGTCACCATTTTGTACATTTATCAAGGGAGGTTCGTGATGATATGAGTGTCTGGATTGAATTCTTGAACAATTTTAATGGGGTACGTATTTGGAATGAAGTTGCAACGTCGAATGCTAGCTTAGCGCTTTTTACGGATGCTGCTGGTTCCACAGGGTTCGGAGCGTACTTTCAGGGGGGAATGCTGTGCAGCACCTTGGCCCCAATCTTGGTTTGATGCTGGTATTACGACCAATTTAATTGTTTTTGAACTGCTCCCAATTGTTGTCGCCGTTGAATTGTGGTGTCTTTTGCTTAATGATAAAAGTATTGTGTTTTGGTAGTAGTTCAGGCAATTAATGGTCAGAGAGCGTCTTCTCCATCAACTATTAGGTTGTTAAGGAGATTGGTGTCACAATGTTTAAAGTATAATATTGTGTTCAGAGCACAACATGTTTTGGGGGTTTGTAATGTAATAGCAGATGCATTATCTCGTTTTAACAGGGCTAAGTTCAGGGAGGTTGCGCCAAGTGCTGTGCCGAAAGGACTGTCATGCCCATATCGTCTTTGGCAGATTGTGCAGCTGGCTTAGAAGCGTTATCGTTGTCCTCCCTTGCTCCGGGCACGTTGCGTGCTCAACGTCGGGCTTGGGAACAGTGGTCATCCCATAAAGAGAGTCGTTTTAGGCCAGGTAAGACCGAGCAAGCATTGCTATTAGATTGGCTCTGGGAGCAATATAAAGAGGGGCATTCCAAGGCATTCATATCTTCCCTTCTAGCAGGCCTTTCTTATTTCATTAGACTGAAAGGAGGCTATGATTTTACTAAGGGATTTTTTATTTCTAAAATTCTTAAGGGTTGGGCTAAAAAGGATAATAAAATAGAAGACAGTAGGTGTCCTATTAATTGTGATATTTTGCGCAATGTCCTTAGATTTTTTAGGGAAGTAGCTTTTGATCAGTTTGAATTGCGCTTATTTAGTGTTGCTTCTTCTTTAGCATATTTTGGAGCATTTAGAGTTACATTCAGGTTTGTTGTGGGAGAATGTGATTTTGGCTGAAGGATCTGTTGCCTGTAAAATCCATAAATCTAAGACAGATCAATTAGGGAGGGGTAGGTGGGTGACAATTAAGGGTCAACTGAATCTGGAAATTTGTCCCGTTAATTTGGCTAAACAATATTTAGGCTCAGGTCATCCATGGGGGGCTTATTGGTTAGCCCATGCTGATAGTTTACCATTGACAAGGTTTCAATTTGCCTCCATTCTGAAACGATGCTAGAAGGGAATTGGTTTGGACGCCTCATGTTACGGTACGCATTCTTTTCGGATAGGCGCAGCTACTTCCGCCGCTGTCGAGGGGCGGTTTAACGATTCTTTTCGGGTAGGCGCAGCTACTTCCGCCGCTGTCGAGGGGCGGTTTAACGAACAAATTATGGCCTTGGGAGGGTGGAAGTCACAAGCTTATCAGAAATATATACGTATCAGCGGGAATGTAGAGGGTAATTAATATGTGGGTCACTTTGTTGATGTTATATTTCATATGAATGTATTTAGTAAGTTCCTGTATAGGTGAGTTTATTTAGAAGAGGGCAGTTCAATTCTTGCAAATTATCAAGAGGTTTTCTCCTGTTTTTATCCTCCTAGTAAGGTTTTCTTATTAGAGCATTGAGAACCTTGAGGGTTTTCAGGTGTTGTTCCCCCTCAATAGTTTGCAAGGGTCTTGTTTCCCTTTTTCCCTCCTTCTGTGTTATCCCCAGTGTCTTGGTTTGTATGTGTAACGTTAAGATGTTCTTTCAAGGTATTCAAAAGTGCTGTTTAGATAAATGTTAATAACAAATGTTATCGGGGTGTCTTTTGTCTTTTGTCAAGATACACATGCTCGTTCAGCCTGGATTATAGGTCATTCCTATATTTACTGGGCAGGTCAGCTAGCGGAAAGTGATGTGTCATTGGTTCAGACACCAGGTTGGAAGGTGGACTGGTTGTTTTTCCGACTATCGGAGTTGTACCCATTACCTGACGTTTTCATTTGGGGGGAAATGATTTGGGGTGGGTGAAATCATGTTTAACAAAATTTGCAGTACAAAAACATTTGACAGTGGTACATTCCAGGTTTCCAGGGCTCAAAATTGTTTGGTCCAACATTGTACCAAAGAGAGTATGGTCTGGTCCTGGCACTATTCAAGGAGTGAACAGAGCAAGAAAAAGACTGAACAGGTCTATTGCTAATTTTGTTAAATCTCTTAGGGGAAAGGTTGTGGCACACCCTCAGTTGTCTTACAATGATGTTGATCTTTATAGATTCAATGGGGTTCATCTTTCTGATAAAGTCAATGTAATATTTATTTGATCCATATACGAGGTGCAAGCCACATTTACAAATTTCAATTAAAAATCTCAATTAGTTTAACATTTTCACTAAAACTATGTCCTCTTTTAAATGCAATCAAAGTTGTCAGTGTCATTATTTCAGTGTGTTTGTGGCAGCTGTGTGATGGGGTGTCAGTTGTAGCTCATTTATAAGCACTATAGCCACCATTCCTTACCTTTTATAAAGAATGTATTTTTTTAGGGGTTTAACATTTATAGGAAGGTAGAATTTTTATAAAGGAAAAGATAAGGGTAAGCATATCAAATTTACTTCACTGAAAGGGTAGTTTATAACCAGTTTCCCTAGGGTTAATATAGCTTAATAAAATGGGCAGAGCGCATTGGTCAAATTCCTTGTATGTGCCATCACTTTCTATGTTTCATTCAATTCCAAAATAATCGTTTAAAAATAGGTTATTTTATGCCAGTCTTGTAAAACTGCACTCAACGAAATTCAGCTGCACTCAGCACAGTGTGTCCTTAGATTCTGCTGTGGCCATTGGAAATTTCAACCCTCCAGGATTTGTTCCATTCATCCTTTGCCAGTGTGTAGGGAGGAGAAGCATGTTCCTAGTTTTTGCTTATTATTAGACATGCTTCAGACACCCCTCCTCCTTCCCACTTACAGCTGCTGCAGTGAGCATCCGATAATATTTTACCCCCAGCACAGATCACCTCCTCACATACCATATGTATAGCAATAGTCCTGGCAGCTGGGCAGAAGTAAAAGTTCATTTATGATGGTCATTGAATGTATTGCACCATATTCACACTTAAGAATAATTTAGGGCGACTCCCCTGACACGCCCCTGGCTTTCAGCTTCTTAACCGACTTATAAATGCCAAAGGACTACCTTATTATTAAGTTCTTAGTTATGTGCTTAGGACGGCTAATTAAGAACGTTTTTGCCTAACCGTGCCTAGATTTTATTGGCTCCCTCCAACCAATATTATTTTCTTTGTTGTCAAGTTTTACCAACATGCTGCTTTATTCTTAAGTAATTACAAACCTTAAGGAAATAGGTTTGTAATGGTGATTCACGCTGTCCCTTTCTTAAGCCCTATGCAAATTCCATATATTAAGTTACTACACATTTGCAGTATATCCCTTCTTAAATATACACTCCTAAAAAGCCATATTTTCTTTAACTGTGAACAGATCCATTGTATTGAGCTTTATATGTATTTGTTTATCATTTAAATAACATTTTTAGTATTAGTATTTATTTTTCTAAGCCAACTTTACATTTAGTATGATTATGCAATCATGACAAAATACTCCTGATTTAATCTGTTCAGAAAAATCCCCAAATATTAATACATTAAGAAAAATAAGCTGATTGCCTAAATTATAGAATCATAGAAAACAATTCTGGTTCAAAGAATGGTTTTATCTGGGACAATATTTACATTAAAGTATAGTCTGTTCCATTTAATAACCTCTCATGAGTATGTTTTAGGTCTACGTGTGGTAGTAACAATTTTATTTATCGGTATTGCTTGTCCCTAGTGATGATTTGTCCTTCCAGAATATTAGCAATTTTTTTAAGTGTTTAGTTTAACAAACATAGAGTCAACATTTTATTTGGAAGCAATAACCACAACAGTCATTTCAACTTCAAACCCCTGAAGTGCCACTTTACTACTTGCTGCTTATATGTCTGTACTAAAGACTTAAAAATGCATTAAGGTAAAGTGTTCCTCTAAAACACTGTGAGATGTGTCTGATCACTATATCCGGTGCTAAAAATAAATATATTACGCTAATATCCCTGCAGAGGTTTCATTTGTGTATCTGCCATGGATGTTAGAAATCTCCTTAACTATTTCTGGGTAATATAACAACTTAAGGATATAGCAGCATTTTTCTAACCATAACTGCTATGCATTGAAATCCTTTTTCAAACAAAGTAATTTGGATATTTTAAACGCTCTCAAGCAGTATAGATGCAAGTTCATTAAGGGCAAAAATCTTGGATCATTTTATGTTTCCTGCACTTACATTATTTTGTAGGTGCTGGCGTAGCAATTTTTAGCATAGCCCATGTGCAAAAAGTGGATGCAAAGTGGCTGACTGATCTTTGTTAGTATCTGTGTGCTCTCGGCTGGTACTGGATGTTCCTAATTTTATTTTACATGTTCCAGAATGCTGAATTATACAAAAGATCCATGGGGCAAAAATGTGTAGGATCCTTTAAATGCACAGATTGCTTTATTTGTAAATATGTGAATAAACAATTATTGGAACGATACAAAGGATTTCACAATCAAGGGTTTTCTGAATTGCTCTACACCTTCAGCCATTTATTTACTTAAATTCGCCTGTAAAATGCAATATGTGGATATAACTAATTGCAATGTCATGGTAAAATTGTAAGTCACATAGTTTCTGAACATTTCTGTAAGCTGCATAATGCAATTTTAATGTGTTAACTTTTAAAATAATTGAACATGTAACCTTGGGCCGTAGGGGAAATGACCTCCCAGAAAAACTAGCTTTAAATATTTTAGTCCACAATGGTTTTAACAATAATGATGTGATTGTCCCTTTTTATATGTTTTACTTTTTTATACAGCATCTAGTGGTATAATTATATATATAATATAACATAAAAATAAGGGATATACCACTTTAAAAGCGCTTAAAACCCAGCAGCAGCCCACCTTCATCAAGGGATCCTAATCCTTATGTGACAGGTAAATAACAAAGAGGGAGTGATGAAGGGGAACGGCGCTATGGTTTGAAAAATCTCAAATAAAATAGCAGAAAAATATTTTTAGCAGAAAAAACATATTTGTAATTATCTGCGCAATGAGCAACGGCACACAAGAAGAAATAAGTCTCATGTAGTCCTTGGTACAATAAATCGATGCTTCGTGTGTCATGAATATGCTCCACAAATTGGGAAAAAAAACACAAAACAAAAAACAGAAATTAATAAACCATATCAACTTCTGTGTATCTCAAAAACTAAAATGATAGCCCTCATATGCATACAAAGAGATAGAATCTAATCGTAATTAGCAGAGAAAGTGCATATAACATGTCCCTTCACGTGTAAAAATAACCCAAAAGAATGTATTTTTAAACATAAACTTTTACTGGGTATTAAAACATATTAAAACTGACAAAAAACAGACAAAAAAACATCTCTCAGGTGTAACGAAAGGAACTACCCATACCCCAGTCTCCGGGGAACACCAATAGCAGCAAGTCTTTCTAGCCCGTGAGGACGTCTCCACAGCGGGCAGCGAGGACGGGCTGGATGGTGGAACAACGGCAAAGGATCACGAAGATACGACGTGTTCAGGATGGAAGCTCTGGTTCCTATGGCGGAAGTCCTCGAACGGAACACCTCAAAAGTGAGAAAGGAGAGCATCCGAAACGCGTTAAGTGGTTACTACACATCACCTGGTGTTCCGTTCGAGGACTTCCGCCATAGGAACCAGAGCTTCCATCCTGAACACATCGTATCTTCGTGATCCGTTGCCGTTGTTCCACCACCCAGCCCGTCCTTGCGGCCTGCTGTGGAGACGTCCTCACATGCTGTGTATTATAATGTGTGTGCTGTGTATTATAATGTGTGTGCTGTGTATTATAATGTGTGTGCTGTGTATTATAATGTGTGTGCTGTGTATTATAATGTGTGTGCTGTGTATTATAATGTGTGTGCTGTGTATTATAATGTGTGTGCTGTGTATTATAATGTGTGTGATGTGTATTAGTGTGTGTGCTGTGTATTATAATGTGTGTGCTGTGTATTATAATGTGTGTGCTGTGTATTATAATGTGTGTGCTGTGTATTATAATGTGTGTGCTGTGTATTATAATGTGTGTGCTGTGTATTATAATGTGTGTGCTGTGTATTATAATGTGTGTGCTGTGTATTATAATGTGTGTGCTGTGTATTATAATGTGTGTGCTGTGTATTATAATGTGTGTGCTGTGTATTATAATGTGTGTGCTGTGTATTATAATGTGTGTGATGTGTATTAGTGTGTGTGCTGTGTATTATAATGTGTGTGCTGTGTATTATAATGTGTGTGCTGTGTATTATAATGTGTGTGCTGTGTATTATAATGTGTGTGCTGTGTATTATAATGTGTGTGCTGTGTATTATAATGTGTGTGCTGTGTATTATAATGTGTGTGCTGTGTATTATAATGTGTGTGCTGTGTATTATAATGTGTGTGCTGTGTATTATAATGTGTGTGCTGTGTATTATAATGTGTGTGCTGTGTATTATAATGTGTGTGATGTGTATTAGTGTGTGTGCTGTGTGTGTGTGTGTCTATATCCTAGCCTCCTAGGGCCAGATTTCCTAAGCTGCTGGTTTGTAAAGGTGCAGATGTTGCCCATAGCAACCAAGATTCTAGCTCTCACTTTCTTAGTGAGAATGTCAGCTAGAATCTGATTGGTTGCTATGGCCTACATATCCACTTTTCCAAACCTGCAGCTTAGTAAATCTTGCCCTATGACTAGCAGGACTGATTGTCAGAGGGTGGGGCTTCAGGATGCAATTTGCATAAATTGTCTCATGAAGCCACAACCTGATACTGGCATCTCTTTCTCCCCTCTGAGATCTCCTGGGGGAAGTTGGCAACCCTGTTTATATGTTTATGATACCGCACTACACTATATGCCCCTCCTGTTCTAAACACTTTTTTTCACATGTATACATATTTATTATACATTTATTTTCAGAGGGCAAGGAGGAAATTTTGAAGTATTGTGAGAAGTGACAGTATGACATACCACCATATATGGCCCCACTTTGAGCCCTGGTTACAATTTAGTTAATTTGGTAAAGAGCCAGTGTTTACTTTTTTTTATTAACAACAGAATAGAAAACTTCATCTATAACATAACTTTGAAGGTCTCATTACAGTTACAATAATAAAATAGTGTACTCAATTTTAAATAAATTTTAATAAAAGAACTGTGCCAGTGACTCTATTTAAAAAATTTATATAAAAAAAATAAAATATATATATAAAACTGTTACTGGAATGAAGGAATGAAGTGCTGTAATTACTGTAATTCTTGTTAGCTTGCCAAACATTACTACTAGTTTCGTGTTATATCTATCTATAGTTTATAAAAAAACAGGAATCAACTTTAACTTAATTATAATTCTCTTTTTTTCTCAAAAGAAGAATGAACTTATTGAGCTATGCTACATTTTAAACATTATGTTGTGTATTTTGGTATATATGTGTTACTTCACACAAAAAAACTATAGCACCAATTGAGGGAGATTCAGGCAAAATACAGGAAGGGGTGTTCTTACTCCCAGTTCTGGGTTAAAAAATATGTAGTTATGACAGTTTTAGGTCAATCAGGTTAATTAGCTATAAATTGTTACAGAAACAACCATTTAAATGGGACACAGACTCCCATAAGGCTGCAGACACCATAAATGACAGGCAGGGCCTCACTCAACATCAGACAGGCAGGGGTTAAGGTTTAAGTTGTTTAATCTTTAGATTAGCCTGACAGCCCAGGGGGGCATTAGTGTATTAGGGGGTTTAAAAGGTCAGGGGTTATCACTCCAGCTGGAAATCTTTCCATCCCTCCCTCCCTTTACAGTGGTAAGTTAGTTAACATGTATTTTCTGCTATTCAGGTGGTGCATGGTTAGGCACAAGCAGTGGGGGGGGGGGCAGCACGTATTTTTGGCGCTAATGAAGGTTAAGTTGTTTATTGGAAGCGGTCTCGAGGTACTCAACCCAGGAGAGATGCAAGGACAGCTTTCCCTAGCGGTGGGGTCCTGTAGGTCAGCCACCTTTCAGGTGCTGGGGTGTGCCTTATGACTGGGTTGTTGTTGGATGGGTCCTCTTCACCGTGAGCGTCAAAGTTTTAGTTGTAGTTATGGTTAAGCTAAGTGATAAGTTAGGCGCTGAACCCCCACCTGCTAATTGGGCCACCTTTGACTGCTGAATGTTCTAGCGTTAGATATTAATTAATTACTAAGTACTATAATAGTTTTTTTTTATTTGTTACAGAAATCCAACCTTCTTTATTTTGGAGCATAATTACAAACCTTAAATGCTCATAATCTGCTCACAAAATACATTTCCAAACAAAAAACAAACAGTTCAGCATATTGCATATAGCACCCTTTATGTTTACACCTGAAGACTCTAAAATGTAATTATTAAAACAAATCAAATATGCTGGCATTGTTGCAGAATGTGTGTAGAGCAAGACTCAGTGGTATTTTGGCCGGTAAGGAATCAATTCCTTTCCATTAATCAGAACAGTAATAAATACAATGCAAGTCTCAGGTGATACTAAACAAATACTTGTTCAGATCAGAGAGGTTTGTTGTTGTAAGCTTAGTTTCCTGCTCTTGACACTTTTCAATAAAGTGAGTATATAGCTTAGTTGTAGAAAGGAGCAAAGGAAATTTTATTAAGTATAAATTCACAAAAGACTGAGTCCATTTATAGGATACATGAAGCAATGTTTGCCTCTAGGGTATTTGAAAACATGTCAATCAGGCTATGTTGTTTACATTGAGCAAACTGGGCTAGTACAACATAATCTAAAGAGTCTTGGCAACTTGGTGTTTCCAGTTCATAGCATTACACTTTTTCGCATCTGAAACCACGCACAATAGAAAAAGAAAATCCTTGTCAGCCAGTGTGTTTAAAGGACCATTCCTTTACAATATTTTATTTTTTTCAACATTGACTTTGTAGTGTTGAGGAAAATTTCACGCTTCACTACAAACTTTAAACATTTTAAAAAAACAAGCCAAGTTTATTCATGTGTTAACTGGGCTGTTAAAAATTATTTGACAGGAAAATAATAATAAGAATAAAGTTTATTATATATATATATATATATATATATATATATATACACACAGGGCCGTTTCTAGGGGCGGGCGAGCCGTGCAATCGCACAGGGCGCGCCCATAGATAACTTAAAGGGGGGCGCGTCCCGCAGCCCTCCCCCGTGCCGCAGTCACATAGATGGCGACTCTAACAGACGCCAGTCGAATCTGTTATGTGATGCGGCCGGCACCTGTGAGAGCTGTGACCGCGGCATCCTTCAGATAAGATGAGTCTTCAGGTATGGGCGTTGTGCTATTTGCTAGCTGCATGGTGTCAGCTAGCTTCTCATCAGGCAAGACAGCATCACCATTCAGCACTGGTCCCAGGACTATCCCCTTCACAGAGCCTGGCACTGTTTCTGGACTCTTTACCCTTAATGGACTTTGCCGAGGCTCTGGGCTTTTTGCTCTTAATGGGTTTTGAGTCAATGAATTCACTGGTGATGAGGAACTACTTAAGCACTGTTCTCCCTCACTCAGTGTGTTTTCAGACTACATTTTAAAGACATAGGGCCGTATGCAGAGCTCCGGCCGCATTGCATATGTAGATTACATAGATTGCGTTTGTAACGTAGATTACGTTACAAAATTACTGTATATGCGCAGTAGAACATATCGGAGCTATGCATACGGCCCATAAACATGGTAAGAAAAGGAAAATATACAGTATATTGTATATACTACATTACAAACCTGATTATATCAACAAAAAATAATTGAAAAACCGAAAAAAAAAATTACAAAAGTATCTAATAATTTCAAGTGTATGAAAATGCTCTGCTAATCATTAAAAACATTTCCTTTCCTGAGCTCTATAGTCTACAAAAAAATAAAGAAAAAATAACTTCATCAAATAGTCTGATGGAAATGACCAAGTACCTATACATTGCATAGGTGTGTACCTGTAGGAAGCTAAATACAAATATGACAATTTCTGCCCCAGTTAGAACAATCACCATACAGGCCTAAACTAATGAGATTTTTAAAAAATTTGCTTTAGACAACAAAAAGTTTGTACATATTATTACCATCTGTAATATCCATTAGATTTTAAAATATTTAAGCAGCAGATTTATGTTACTTTTAAGTAACACCATGATGTTCCGTTTAAAGCAGTGGTTCTCAACCTTTTTTGGAGGAGTACCAGTACCATTCCCATGACCCAAATATATTTTGTTTTTTTTTGTTTTTGTTTACATATTTTTGCAGTGATAAGGTATTTTCAAAGATATTTTATTATGTTTTCAGTCATTTGGTATTTTACTTTCATATAACCTTGCCCAATTACCCTGAGTGACAGTGGTCCAAGCACCACTAGGGGTACTTATTTAAAGCATTTCTCCTCCTTTCACTGCAGTGCAGAGTATTTTCAATCCTGTACAGATTATAGTCTAATTGTATACATCCCATCAAGCAATAGAGTAAGGGCCTCACATGCAGGGCCATTTCTAGGGGCGGGCGAGCCATGCGATTGCACGGGGCACGCCCCTAGATAACTTAAATAGGGCACAAAAAGAGGATGTACACATGAGGGGGCACAAAGGGAGGATAAATATATATGACGGGGCACAAAGGGAGGCTGAATATATACAGTCAGGTGGGACATCGACACAATTCTCAGATTTTGGGCTCTATATACCACCACAATGGATTTGAAATGAAACAAACAAGATGTGCTTTAACTGCAGACTTTCAGCTTTAATTTGAGGGTATTTACATCCAAATCAGGTAAAACGGTTTCTTTCACTTTTTAATACTTTGTTGCAAAAACTTTGCAGTCAATTACAGCCTAAAGTCTTAAATGCACAGACATCACCAGACGCAGTGGCGTAACTAACGTGGGTTTTGTAGGGCTCGTGCCCCAGGTTCCGATGGCACCCAGCTGATGTGGGCGCAATCGGAGCCTTAGGGCATGAGTCCTACAAAACTCCACTGCTTTCTGCCCCGTTGGACTCCTTTTCCAGGAGTCACAGCAGGTCGCAGGCGGAGGCGGCAAGTACAGCGCCGCCAGGTTCATCATCCTGGCGGCACTGTACTGGTTGCAGGCGGCCCCGCACGGGGCCTTCACTTCCCGGAGCCTGTGTAATCACATACACAGTGCCTGGACTCCTGCGTCCAGGCACTGTGTATGTGTTGCTATGGCAACACAGCGCCGTTCAATGGCGCTGTGTTGCCATAGCAACACATACACAGT
>WWET01004708.1:778-13240 GCA_011038615.1 Limnodynastes dumerilii | reverse complement strand
TGTCACACACACAAATACACATAACTACTGTCACACATACAAATACACATAACTATTGTCACACATACAAATACACATAACTATTGTCACACACACACATACAAATACACATAACTATCTATCCACAAAATACATTTACATTCTCTTGATTCTCATATCCCTGTATCCCTTCTCTATCCCAGCCCCCTCTCTCTGCATTGCCTCTAATCTCCACCATCCCCATCTCTCTAGCACTCTAATTGGTACTGATTGACATTTCTGATCTACCTATGAACAGCATAGTATATCTGCTCATAGGTGGATCACAGACGTCAATCAGTGACAATCCTGCTATTGCACACCACAACCCCTGCAGTATAGTGACGGCTGCCGCTACTGTTTCCATAAAGGCAGCCAGCGTTTTCAAATAATAAAAAAATAAAAAAAGGATAAATTGAATTTTTTTTAAAGAACACACACACGCAGTGCACTCCAAACACCCACACACAATGCACTATATACACACAAAGCACTCCATACACACACATATATACTCACATGCACAGTACACTCCATACATACACATACACACACGGTGCAACCCAGATATACACTCACACACACAAAGCACTGCATAAACACACGCTACAATGCACATTACACTCCAAACATACACATACACACTAACACATTGCAACCCAGATATACACATACACACACGCAAAGCACTGCATAAACACATACACTCACATGCACAGTACACTCCATACATACACATATACACACAGTGCAATTCAGATATACACACACACAAAGCACTACATAAACACATGCACAGTACACTCTATGCATACATATACACACAGTGCAATCCAGATACACACACACACACACAAAGCACTGCATGAACACATACACTCACATGCACAGTACACTCTATGCATGCACCTTAACCTTCTGAGGAAACTGTTGGATAACGACGGAGAAACGCGTCAAGGGGGCAACCTATGATAGCTACACACCATATACTTTCTTGCTACAAACCAGCATATTCTGCAGAACAAACACCTTTTTCCAAAAAGTGGCTCTGTCCACTCTCTTGCAAATTCATAAAGAATCGGGACTTGTGCATTCAATCTAAGACTCTATTGCTCTTTGGGCTTGCACTCTCTCCAGCAAACAGCTGACGGCGCAGTATAAACAAAAGAGCCACGTGGTCTAAGCGCGGACGCCGGAGCTTAGAAACAACTTGCTGGCGGCGGAGACGCATGCTTTCACCCAATGGGACTGTGCACTGACTGGAGCCACACTTTTTCCTCCTATGCTTAACATCTAAACAGGCGAAGATCTGTGAGTAAGCGCATATTTTAACATCTGCTCAAAAGTCATACTTCTTCCTTCTACGCTGTAACATCCAAGCAGGAGAAGATTTGTGAGTACAGTGCTTATTTTCATAGCTGCTCAATAAGCTCCATCTGTTGTTTTCTACTCACTGGATTAGAGGCATAGTGGGCATAATACTGGACACAGTCCATCCCCTAGGCCAGGGGTCCTCAAACTTTTTAAACAGGGGGCCAGTTCACTGTCCCTCAGACCGTTGGAGGGCCGGACTATAGTAAAAACAAAAACTATGAATAAATTCCTATGCACACTGCATATATCTTATTTTGAAGTGAAGAAACAAAACAGGAACAAATACAATATTTAAAATGAAGTAAAGTTAAATCAACAAATTTACCAGTATTTCAATGGGAACTCCCCCATCATGTGTCCTGTCCCCACAGCATCCCCCATCATGTGTCCTGTTCCTCCAGCATCCCCCCATCATGTGTCCAGTCCCTCAGCATCCCCCCATCATGTGTCCACTGTGTTAGTGTGTATGCGTACAGAGTACTGTACATGTGTGTGTATGTGTTTATGCAGTGCTGTGTGTGTATGTGTGTGTGTATCTGGATTGCACTGTGTTAGTGTGTATGCGTACAGAGTACTGTACATGTGTGTGTATGTGTTTATGCAGTGCTGTGTGTGTATGTGTGTGTGTATCTGGATTGCACTGTGTTAGTGTGTATGCGTACAGAGTACTGTACATGTGTGTGTATGTGTTTATGCAGTGCTGTGTGTGTATGTGTGTGTGTATCTGGATTGCACTGTGTTAGTGTGTATGCGTACAGAGTACTGCACATGTGAGTGTATGTGTTTATTCAGTGCTGTGTGTGTATCTGGATTGCGCTGTGTTAGTGTGTATGCATGGAGTGCACTGTGTATGTGTTTATGCTGTGCTGTGTGTGTATGTGTGTGTGTATCTGGATTGCACTGTGTTAGTGTGTATGCGTACAGAGTACTGTACATGTGAGTGTATGTGTTTATGCAGTACTGTGTGTGTGTATCGGTTGCACTGTGTGTGTAAGTGTATACATGGAGTGTGCTGTGTATGCAAGTGGATGAGTAAAGCAGTGCTTTGTGTGTGTGTATCTGGATTGCACTGTGTTAGTGTGTATGCGTACAGATTACTGTACATGTGAGTGTATGTGTTTATGCAGTGCTGTGTGTGTATCTGGATTGCACTGTGTTAGTGTGTATGCATGGCGTGTACTGTGTATGTGTTTATGCAGTGCTTTGTGTGTGTGTATCTGGATTGCACTGTGTTAGTGTGTATGCGTACAGAGTACTGTACATGTGTGTGTATGTGTTTATGCAGTGCTGTATGCAGTGCTGTGTGTGTATCTGGATTGCACTGTGTTAGTGTGTATGCATGTATATTTGTTTATGCAGTGCTGTGTGTGTATGTGTGTGTGTATCTGGATTGCACTGTGTTAGTGTGTATGCATATAGTGTACTGTGCATGTGAGTGTATGTGTTTATGCAGTACTGTGTGTGTGTATCGGTTAGACAGGAAAGGAGGAGGATCCCTCTTACAGTTACCAGGAAGCTGCTTCTTTCCCACTCAGCAACAGGCAGCCTTGCAATTGGCTGCCTGTTGCTCTGTAGCAACGGCTGGGACTGCCCCCTGACAACTGTAAGACGAGCTCTCCTTTCCTGTCTCATGGCTGCAGCCCTCAGGTGCCGAACATTCAGCAGCTGCTGTGTCTCCCTCAGTGGCCCAATTCAGATCCTGTACTGCGGAGGCCTCTCAGGGGAAGTGTGTTACTGAGAGAGGCCTCTGCAGTATAGGACCTGCACTGAGCCAATGACCTGGGTGCAGCAGCTCTGATCTGATAACATTTAAAAAAACAAACATCAGGGTACCGGCCTACCGGGAAACTTCCCGGTAAGGCCTATTGCCAATCCGCCCCTGCTTACATTATATTAATGTTCATCTCATACCACTCAGAATATTTTGTTATCCTTAAACCTAACACCCCATCTGCTGAAACAAAAGCCTCTCTAATTATTGGGCTGATCATACAACTCACAGCCATTTAATCCAGTGTCTGATCAACCATTAGGTTCACAAGACTGCAAACTAGGACACATGACTTTAGTCGGCTCAAACACAAGACCTTTGGAGGTGCATAAGCCTGGCATGGAAGGTAAGGCAACACTTTTAGTATTTTAGCTTAGGGTGGCTGTAACCCTTAATCAGACCCTGATTTGGTCTAATATTGAAAAATGTGTTCAATGAATAAATAAATAAAATAGGTCACATTTTCCAAAAAATAACTATCATCTGTACGATGTCAGACAAATGTGGGTAGTATGTGCATAGGTACATATACAGGTACATACAGGGGCATTTTAAGACCTACCCTGCCCTGGGGGGAAAGCTGCAACCCTGTCCTGCAGACCCTTCGAACCCTGGCACAATTGAAATATTTGCACAACTGCATTGGATTGATTGATATCCATTCATCAATCAGCATGCTGCAAACTGTTTTACAGGCAGCTAGGAGGCAGGAAGAGTATTCTGCAGTATAACCTGCAACCTTAGCAGCTGGGGAGAATTCTTAACCCGAGCCCTAGGTGCAGTAAATCAAATGTGAATACTAATAAAAAGTCTAGTCAGTATAAAAAAAGATAAAAAAGAACCAAGGCTGCAGGGACAAAAATGGCAGGCAGGTGCTCCACCAAGCATCAGAAGAACAGGGTTACTAGTTATGTTGTTTAGTTGTTTTAAAGTATTATTGTTAGGTAAAGGGTTGGTGGGTTAGATGGGTGGAGGTGGGCTAAAAAGAGGTTACTTAAAGGCTAGTGGACAGGATGTGTAGTGTTAGCAGTGGGGGCGTCAGCACATGGGGGAATTTGAGGGAAAAGGGGGGAACCGGTCTGGAACAGCCCGGGATAGATGCAAGGACATCATACCCTAGCGGTTGGGTCCTTAGGGGTGTGCAGTTATGAATGGGATTGATTGTTCTTAGTGTTCTTGCTGGAAGACCAGTTTTGAGGGGGCACCAAGGTCAAAAAGAGTTGACCTATGGGGTTTTATTGCGGGGAACGTGCTTAATCCCCTATCTGCTATTTGGGCCACCTATTCACTCCTGGATAACAAATTAATAAAGTCATCAATTCTAATTTGGCACCAATTTAATAAACTATTTTTAATAGCAGCAAATGTCTCTGTGTCATTATTTTGTTAAGGTGCCTGGCCGGATGGTGTGTGAGTGGACACTCTGCCATGTGTTGTGTAAGATTACCTTCAATAAACATGTGGTTGTCCTCTCCCCAAGGCGGCACAGATCTCATGCCGTTTAGTCTCAATGAATAACCACAGTGGGCCGGATTCAGAGCTCCGGCCGCAATGCAATTGAGGCCGGAGTTCTGCGAAAAGTGCTACTGCGCATGCGCAGTAATTTTGGAACGTAATCTACGTTACTTCTTGCAACGTAGATTGCGTACACGCGGTTTTAAAGACCACGTGTACACAATCTACGTTGCAAGAAGCTCTGAATCCGGCCCAGTATGTATAATGCCTTGTAAGATTTGACCTTATGTGTTCCTCACAGTATACCTGTGTTTCCTCTGTTAATGTCAACTGCTGATGTTCCATGTATCAAGTGTTTGTTCTTTTGTTGCATTGTTATCTTTGTAATGTACCCTCCCTTTCCCCCTCCTTCTTTTTCTTTTCTGTATCCCCCACCCATGAAAAAAGTCAATAAAAATGAGAAAAACATGTGGTTGTCCTTCCATCAGAGATAAGCAGGAAAAGTGGACAAAGGAGGTCAAATTGCATTCATGAATGCAAATGACACTCACAATTGGCCAGATCCAGAGCTATGTCCGCTAGCATATTTACGGAACCTGGAGATGGAAAAACGCTGTTTTGTATGTACTGCGCATGCGCGCGGCAGATATCACGACCCGTAACTCTGAACGTACGTACCAGTCTAGTATCAACAGCGTAACTGCAGACGAAGGGGCATGCCAGCCGTACAACACCCGTAATTACGCTTCGTAGGCGGGGTGAGCCATTTAAATCATACAGTATGGGCGTGCTTAGGCGCGTAAGTATGTGCAGCCATTACGGCCGACAGTAGTTATGCATTGAAAAGTTAAGGTAGGGTTTGGAAAGCGTAGAACGGCAAAAAAGCGAACAAGCGAGGGGAGTGCCTAGGGGAGTGCATATTAATTATGATAGCGTAAACATAAAGGGAACGCTACGTCTGGATCCAGCCCAATGTGTCATTGTGACACCTACTTGCTGCAGACCTTTACAACATGGCTGTGGCTAATGATGACTGCCAGACTTTTCAGTGAGTTTAGAACAGCTAAAACCTGGCAGCCATCCTTAAGGAGTTTAAACTTTGTGGAAGTCGCTGCTGCCTGTATTTAAGTAATGGTAGGGAGCAGGAACTGCATTGTGTGCATTGTGTGTGGATCCAGTGTGTGGATCCAGTGTGTGGATTTGCAAAGCTTTGTATATTGTTATTTTTTACCTTAGGGTAGAAGAGGATAGCCTGCAATCATTTGTGAGAGAATTAAAATGATAAATGAAGATCTGTATGGGTTTAAAAAAAACAACATTTTGGAATTGTAACAATGCAAATGCCAGGGCTCAGTAACATGTGTAATATTTAATCACTTATAATTACTCAGTGCGTCTGCTTTCACCACTAGTTTTGCATTTTTAATTATCTGGGCTAAATAAATGAAACCTACTGTTAAAGCAAATTATTTTTACATGAATGATTTAATTTAATCATACTCTATTGGAAAATAATTTTATGTTATTTCAGGTTTTGCAATAATGAACTTAGCATATGTAATAATAGGTAACTTGCAATATACTGTACTACACACTGCAATTATTACATTTAAAAGAAAATTCATTCATTTATTAGTTCCTGTTATAGAACTGGATACTGATTGAATAATTCAGGCCATTTCAACACTGTGCACGTGGAAAAAGTCCCTAATATTTTATGGCCGAATGAGCACACAAAGAGCTTCCATCATGGATTGTGATCCTTCGGCCAAGAAGTGGGACTGAGCAGCAAGTCCGTATGGTGGAAGAAGGGAGGTATTTAAATTGTACAGCAAAGCTTGGCTAAGCCCTTGTGTACAATCCTCATTTATGCACCAATCACATTTTAAGTGCAGCTTGTGGGTAAATGTTAAGGTAGGTTCTTACTGGCAGGTGTTCTCCCCTCATACTTATGCAAATTAGAATCACGTGATTTATAAAATCATTTTCTTTGCATATGTTTAGGTTGCTTGGCTGGAAATAATATTCTGGTACTTACAATTAATTTATATTAATTATTTATTAACAGATTTTTATATAGCACTATCAGATTATGTAGTGCTATAGCTCTTACCCCATTGGAGCTACAGTCTACATCCCCTAACAGAAATTATTTAACCTACCAGCATGTTTTTGGTGTGTGGGAGTAGCCTAAGCACTGTGAGGCACGAGTGTTAATCACTGAGCAAAGGCGTACATAGAAAGGCAACAAAGACCTGGGGTCAGATTTAACCACACTGCAAGAAAGGAAACATGGAGATATTGCCTGTAGCAACCAATCAGATTCTAGCTGACATTTTCTAGTATGTAAAATCTGATTAGATGCTATGGGCAACATCTCCACTTTTCCTTTCCCGCAGCTCAGTAAATCTAGCACCTAATTACTATAATTCTTCAGGTAAGGTAAATTGATATACAAACCTCCTAACTGTTGATGCCAAGACCACATCTTCAATTTAAACACTACAGGGCTGATCCAGAGTTTGAATGTAAGGGCAAAACAGATACAAGTGTAAACCGGGGCAAAACCATGTTAAACTGTGAGTGAAGGCAAGTTTAAACTGTGAAACTAGAATCAAAGTTCAAAGGGGAACTAGCTCAACTCTAATTTACAGATTACTTATAAAGCTTTACAGTATGTGAGTTCTATGTGTAAAAGCAAAGTATATTCCCTGCATGCAAAATAATGAAAGTGAATTTGCATCCCTCACATCGCAACATGGTATTGCTCAAGTTTACAATCTCACCCTTTTTGCCTGTAAAAAAATATATAATTGCTATAAATGATAAACGGCATATGACTCATCAGACACCACGCAGACCACACACAATCATAAATAAATACACAGACACCAAAAATGCGATTTAAAAGGGTACATGGTTTATTTAAAGTAAGTAAGAGCCAACCGCTTAATTGAATGAATATTGGACTATATAATTTAGTAGCTCCGTAAATCAGTGTTAGGTGGCCCAATAGCAGATGGGGGGTTCAGCCTACACCCCCAACCCCAACTATACCATCCCAACAGAATGTCTATTGACAAAGGCGCCCCCTCGAGACAGGTCTTCCAGCAAGAACACCTTAACATTATTCCCGTTCACACTGCCACCCCAGCACCTGGAAGGTGGCAGTTCCTAATAGGACCCCACCGTGTTGGGGTTCGGCGTCCTCGCAACGATCACGGGTTGTGTTAGTTGCCAGACCGGACCCCCCACCCTCCCCCCAAAATCTCCCATGCGCCAACACCCCCATTTTTGCTGACCCCCCACTGCTACTGCCCCACCATGCACCGGCTGAAAAGCAAAAGTTAAATTTATACCAATACTTTAACACAACATAAACTAAGGGAGGGAGGGAGAACCTTCTGAAGGATGAGACCCTAAGACCCACCCACCCCTTTTAAACTCACCTAACCAACCCCACCCACAGCCCCACTACAACAAACCCCTTACCACCCACACCTTATTATCCCACCCCACTTTTAGATTAACCCCCTATAGGCTAAGTGAGTGTCTGATGACTCACTGCCTATCATTTACTGAACTGCGGACCTGGTTCTCTTTTCTTGATCAGCCCCTACATTTTCAAGTGTATCCTTAGCACGTCCATCCAATAAACGACACAAATCTGTATCAAAGATAAATATAATTTAATAAAAAATGTTCAATAAACATACTAATATTCTAAATTATAATGGAAAAAATTAGCCAGGCAGTATTGATAGTTAGTGAATCCTTAATCTTCCCACAGTAACTTAACCCTATATTCTTTATCTATACATAGCCAAGTATCACAATATAATGGTGCATAAGCACACCCACTAGTGCAAAGCTACCTGCTTTGATAAAACTAAGGTTTTCTTATAGCCAATGAAACTTATGCTTGTAAGATTGGTGCTGCGCCCTCCCATATCGGCAAAACAGAGCCTTCTTTAAAATCAGCCTTCAAAAATATAAAGTAAATATTTTACGAATCAGTTATCTTTATGAAATATGTTTTTAAGACCAATCTATTTCAACTCCGGAGCAATACACAGTTGTTTACTTTTTGTACTGGTGGCTCAATTGTGGAACATTTGCCCAAGTTATGGGGATTTCCCATTATCAGTGAACACCTCTAGAGTCTATGTACATTCATGGAGGATTTATTCATGCAAATTGACTGAGTTATAATACCAGTTTAGTGTGCTGCTAATGGCCGGCATCACATGTTTTAAGTAATATATGTGAATAAACAATTGTGTTTTTTTACTTTGTTTAAGTTCGATGTTACTTTGTGGGTTTTTTTTGTATCTCCCTTTTATGTGGTATTAAGCATGGGTGTGTTTTTTTGTTTTTATTCTGCTTGTTTTTAAGATGAAATTGCTGCATCCTTACACCTGCTGCTATCTGCATTATTTGGGTACTTTTAATTTTTATAATTTTATATTTAATTAATGTTAATTCTTTTTGTGAAGTAGTAATTCATTTAAAGTGCTGACTGGGAAGCTTTGAGTGTGTTCATAGTTAGCATGTTCCTTATTTTTTCCTTCCTTCTTTCTGAGGCCCTGGATAGGTGCTAGGTTAGCTAGCACTGCTTGCTGCATATATGTGGGGACGGGAAGGAATTTTTTCTTCTTGGCCTGGGGCAACACACTTAACTTTCCTGATTAGTAAAGATCCCTGCCAAGCCAAGAGGTTTTTACCTTCATCCAGGCACTGACAGCTCCCTTGTTTAATCCTTAGATAGGATGTATTCAAATTGTTCATTGGCTTAACTCAGTTGGTTGTTTTGTTTTCCTTTAAGTCACTTATTTTCTTTTCTCACACTTTCTCACAGCGTTGACAGCAGGTAGATGGAAGTTCTTGATAATGGGCCACTCCTTTATTTACTGGGTGTCAGGGTATCACCTGGTGCACGGCGGGACTCTAGCAGAATCTGCAGCCTTAAGGTGTATTGGCAGATGTGGAATGCTGTGGGTCTCGTTTATGTATGATGTGGCCAAGGAATTTACCCTGTTTGATTTTCCCAATGTGATCATTCTGAACCCATAATTTCTGAACCTAGAAATTATGTGGGTAGAGTGCCCATGTTACAGCTTACTTTGGAGATTAAGTGGTATTTGCTCTTGGCATTTGAGCATTGGCCAGATGTCCAGTGGGTGTGGTCAGATATTGTCCCTTGATATTGTCCGGTTGTTGGTGGTAAGCAATAACAACTGAAAATGTGATTTTATAAGGCCTAGACACTTGGTACTTGACTGTGTTGTGGAGGGCCATGTGAGCTGTTGCTGGGTTTTGTCTGCTTCGAGCAGGCTTAGACATTTTCCGGTCATTGCATTTGAGTGGAGCGCTTAGGCAATTGTGGAAGCTGGAGCTGATTTTGATTGATATTTGTAATTGCTTTCCTTGCTATTTTGCTTTGTATCCACCCATCAAATTTAAGAGTTAAAAATTCAAATTAGACCATTTCAAATTTTGTCCCTATATATGATCACTCCGCCGCACCTCCACCACCGCTGCCGCCACTATAGGACAGATGAGTAAACTCTTTCTGCAGGGTTAGGGTCAGGCTGCAGGGGAGGGAGGGTTAGGGTCAGGCTGCAAGAGATAGTGGGTTAGGGTCAGACTGCAAGTAAGGGAGTGTTAGGGTCAGGCTGCCAGGAATGAGGGTTAGGGTTAGGATAGTGAGAGGGGAAAGTTAGGGCAAGAATTAGGTGAAGTAGTGGGGGACTTTTTTTTAACACTTTTCGGACCACCGAAAGCTTGGTGCTTTGTGGATCGATTGCATATGCATTTGAAATCCCAGAACACCTAAGCAAAATGTGCTGCTAATAAACCAAAAAATAGACTGTATAGTGTGTATATATATATATATATATATATAAGCAGACATTTCAATGTTACATGTGTAGGAAGGAGAAAGTGCGGGAATCATGACTGATTCTGCTCTCACAGCTGTACTAAATCACCCACTTACTAAATTATAGTTACAGAGCACACGGAAGTGAACACAGGTGGATCAGCCCCTTTACATCCGCTTTCTTGCGCTGCATTTGCTGAACTAAAAATGGCTGTACTCACACCTAAATAAAGAACAGCGCTGTATTTGCACAGACGAGCAAAGTGAGACACAATTGTAAATTTTTTGATTCTTGCACAACTTATTTGCAACTTTTGTAAAGTCATGAGAAAAGTGCAGTTGTACTGTTTTAGATTCAATTATTTATAACACGTACAATGTTTTACATGCTTTCTTAATGTGCATGCACACTTGTACATTCTATATTTAACTACAGAAATCAGCAATTAGAAATTACAAAGTCAAATACAAACCATGGAATTGTATAGGGGAAAATCAATGTACATAAGAGAGAAATTCAATAATAAATGCAAACTAAATTAATGCTAGACAAAATTATGGGATTAAAGACATCAAATCAAAGGCTAATTAAGCTAGCTCCTTTATAACATGTCTAAAATCCCAAACCACACATTGCAACGATTGAAGATTAAGAGATTCAAAAATAGAAAAGATTGTGCTATGGAACATACTACATCAAGAAATGTTAGTTTAAAAAAAATATATTAATTTATACAGATTTTAAAATTACTATTATTTAACTAATTGTAACATGTACTTTGCTGTTTTTATATAGAAACTGTCTCAAGAAATCATATTTTTTATCTACACATTTTAGCTTGTATTATGACTTGTCAACAGTGTCTACTACTACTTAATATTGTATTAGTAAAATGGAATTTTGCACAAATCAGTTTACCTGCAATGCACAAACATAGAAGCCCAACAGCATGATGGTCAAATATCCCAGGTAAGCTTTCTGACCAAAGTGGGGACGCCATTACTGTTCATTGATTACTACAGAAAGACACATCCCACTCTTAGGGCCTCATTTACAAAGGACGATTTGTGTTAAATCGCCACAAATCGCGTGATTTGAGCCTCCAAAGTAACATTGCGGTATTCACAAAGCTCAAAATCACGTGATTTGAGCCTTCAATTAAATCGCCGTCTCCTATATCGCTGTCCCGATTTTTTCCAATGTTAGGTATACAAATCACTGTATTCACAAAGGGCGATTTCACTGAATCGCCATAAAATCTCCTAGAAATCGCCTAGAAATCGCCATGTAGCAAATCGCTCTGCAATAGGTGCGATTTTGATGAAAATCACCCTCAAAATACATTTCATGAACCATTAATAATTGATTTCAGCCACATTCAACAACATTAGTAATTGATTTCAAAGTTCTTGCTGCATTATGGGTCCTATAAAAGGCACCCCTTAATTGCAAGCATATGTGACTATTTTCACAGAGATGGAAGGAGGTTTTTTGTGTGTTGATGCTCTTGTGCTGAATGCTGGTGTGGCTGCCCTTGTGGACCAGCAACTGTACAAAGGTAAGATATGTAAACATTAGTACTGGCACTTGCAATGGTTATTTTTAAAAAATATTAATTTTTTTTTAATTACCATCCCTGTGTGTATCATGTGCGTATGGACCTGGACTCCCTGTCTGACCAGGAGGTTGTGCAGCTCTTTAGGCTCAGCCGAGCTAACCTCCTGAGCATCTATGAGCAGGTGAGAAGGGATTTGAACCCAACAACAGCTAGGGGTCATGCATTATCTGGGATGCAAAGATTAATAGCTGTCCTCCACTTTCTTGCAACTGGCTTCTTCCAGGCTGTCAGTGCGAGAGTGGTTGGACTTTCACAGCCAAGTTTCAGCCGTCACTTATCTCATGTGTTAAGTGCACTTAAGAAACTAGCGCGGACATATATTTGCTTCCCCTGCCAGGAGCCAG
>WWET01004707.1:77044-90804 GCA_011038615.1 Limnodynastes dumerilii | reverse complement strand
CCAAGGTACAATCCTTTATACATCTGAACCACAGAGCCGACACATCAACATCGTCACCTCTATCTGGATATGCTTAGAGCGCAGCCAGCACACTGTGATAACCACAAGCACCCCCCTGCTGTGAAAGGACATTGTGTCTTTATGCATCCTAAATCCATAGGACATTAGGGGCTCATTGATATTGAACGATTCTATTCCCCCCCCCTCACCTCATCCAGAGGGCTCAGAATTCAAACATACTTACCCTGCACCTCTCCACCATCAACTTAATAGTGGACATTGTCCCTCTCCTTTCATATTGATTTGAGGTGCATTAACCGTAAATATATTTTACCACCCAGTTTTATTTACCTATTCTGTTTACCAAAGTGTTCATTACCCTCAATAAATATCTGTGCTTCTACCTCACCTGCTTTGTCTTTCTCATCATCTTTTACTCTTTGTGGGCAGCGCTGGGTATTACACTCTATTCCCTATACTATTTGCCCAAGGAGTCAGGATAGCTCCCTTTATACCTTCAGCTGCAGTACACCACACCCACCCACATTTCACCTACAAGGGAGCAGCGTAGTCAGTTCCCCCATACTTTCCACACACCAACCAACCCTCCTGTGAAGCAACACTTCCTCAATCTTTTCCTGAACCCACCACCCTCCAGATATTATACAGAGAACACTTGTCACTCACACCAGTCCCTACCCTCCTGGGGCCACACACCCTGTTGCCCCTACAACTAATAGTAATAATAAAAATGAATGCAAATAGTTTAATTGAAAATTATGATGTTTTCTATATTTGAGATATTCATGGCAACATTCAGTCAGAAATATTCCTTTGTAGAACTGATGGATTGTACTTTAAAGGCAGTATAGTGTTAAAGTATTAAAAAGGAATTACATTGTCTGATCCAATTGATGAAGGTTGAATAGTTGTTATTTTATAAGGGATAGACACAATGTACAAGCAATTATATCCATCTTAAACCCTGCATGCACTGTTGATCAGAAATCTACAATGTTACATTTTAATTTCTTATACCAGATGAGAATAAAAAAGCATCTGCTTACAAACCAGTTCTTTGGGAGTATTTATTACTTCCTACTTGGTAAATTGGTAGAACAATCTAGAATAAAACAAATTATTTTTCTGTTGTCATTTATAGTTCTAATTGTACTGTTTAAGAATCTAGGAGTGATTATTATACAGTGTGAGGTTATATGAAGCTTGTCTCTTACATTCATTTACTCAATTTATATCAACTAACAAAATGATCATTTACAGAATGTAAATTCTAAGATACATAAATGAATTATATATAACTTAAACATCTCCATCCACTTGTATGCCTCTATTATATTTTCATTTCAGTTAGACTTTTTGTTTTACCTACAAACTCTTGCACTAAAGCAAACTAAATGAAAACATTTTGTATATTAATAACATTAGCTATTTCCTACGCATTTGTTTTAAGCATTCATCCTGTTTTTTTTCCTGAAATGAATCCCCTTTGCAAAATCCAGATGCCTTCCTGTGGGAAACATAACTTGTGGTTTATTGAGTAGAAACAAATACATGTATTGACAATACTTTGCATTTTAAGCATGTATAGGCATTATGCATTGCAGTTTAACAAGAATTCCTTAATGTTTAAGGATGATGATAATTCCTCCTGAAATAGCTAACAATAGTTTCTGTGTATTTAAATCTGTAGATGGAAAATAAAATGGAAGTGGACAGACAATGGTTATTTTCCCATTAATTCTTTAGTTTACAACTGAACAGGAACATTAATAGAGAAAAAACACATAGGGCCAAATTTACTAAGCTACGGATTTGGAAAAGTGATTGTCTTAGCAACCAATCAGATTTTAGCTGACATTCTCTAGTATATAAAGAGAAAGTTAGAGCTAGAGGCAACATCTCCATTTTTCCAAACTCGCAGCTTAGTAAATCTGGTCCATAGAGTACACCAATATAGTACATTGATTTGTAGCTATCAATACATTTAAAATATACAAAAAATAAACATATGTTTTTTCCAAGTTAACCTTACCTTCCACTAGTAAGGACTCTACGGTTTATTATATTCAACCTTGTAATGTTAGATTTCATCTGTGTATCAACTATTAGACATACATTAGTCAATTATCCAGAGTATTTTATGTTAGTTGGATGCAAAACACGTTAAAAATAAAAACCAATGATTAAGACAGCACTTTTTAAAAGGGACACAATGGACTATATTCACATTAAAGATTGTTTTGCATATGGTAGCCTCCGCTGGAGAGGCTATTGTACATATTTTGTGATAGTGTATCCACCTGCAGAACCCCTACCTAAGTATTCAGCGTGGAAACCATTATGTGTGAGATACTGAACTGTGCAATTTGCATGCAGTTTTCCACCCCTATGTGCATCTCCTATGCGTAGGGGGGTGGGTAGTGATCCATACAAAGTGCAGAATCGGTTGGCTGCACTCCATTGCGGAAATAATGGGACTGCGCATGCACAGTACCATTTTTATTCCGTATATAGAATACAGAAGTTGGCAGATGTGAATCTGGGCAAAAATTCCATATATACTATTAAATGCATTATATGAATTTACCTTCTAATACAGGAATCTTTAGTGTATGCTACTGAATATAACTACTTTTCAAAAGATAAGGGCCCAATTCTATTCTTCATGATGTGCAGGACCTATTAGGCCCGATAGCAACATCATAGCCATTGCACCTAATAGGTCCCACAAAAACCACCCAATTCAGTCAAAATTTTGAATTATTCATGATGCATGCAGAAAACATTTTTCAATAAACATAATAAAACTTAAAATACCCCTTTCTATTATTGCACTATAGGCCACAGCAAGCCCAGACTACCATTAAACACTTGAGCATGCTGGCACTTATGGTACTACCATCATGGCCATTCTGCCAGGGCAAGCAAGGGTCGGCCCCACACAAGAAAAACACATATAATAAAATCATTAAATAAATAATAATAATTTTAAAAAATCATGCTTACCATTAGAAGGAACTTCATCTGTAAAGTCCAGTCTTGCAAGCTTTTAATCCATCAGAAAGGTTTGGAAAAAAAACAAACAAGCTTTAGCTGCTGCAATAGATCTTGCATGCAAAACTGCCCACCACAGAATGAGAATTCTACAAGTCGCAACATCAACTTATTACCTGGGACAGTGTGAGAACATCCCGTGTTCGACCAGCATGTTGGGCATATTAGTCTCTGGAGTACTACAAGCGCCATCATGCCCACACATTTAATGACAGCTTGAGTTTTCTACAACCTGTAGCACCAACAGAAGAGGGTATTTTAAGTTTAATTGAATTTATTATTATTCTTTTACATTGAAATATATTGTAATTTAAAATATCATTACGATGTTGGACAATTGAATATGAAAAAGGTTTCATATTGAAAATATTACCCTTGCAGTAAAATGGGGCAATATTAACATCATGCTCAAATCACATGCTAATAATGAGCCCAAAGCCTACATTGCTGGGAATAGAACTGGAATCATCTTTCTTTTGTTACCTTATCTAAATTGTAATGAAATATTTTGTTATAAAAAGCTATAGAGAGAAAAAACAACAAAATAGACAATTTATCAGCATGGTGGCTCAATGAGTAGCAATTGTGCCTCACAGCGCAGAGGTCATGAGTTTGTTTCCTGGACTAGGCCTTATCTGTGTGGAGTTTGTTTGTTCCCCCCATGTCTGTGTGGGTTTCCTCAGGGTGCCAAAAACATGGTGGTAGGTGAATTGGTTGCGGACTAAATTAACCCTAGTTTGAGTGAGTGTGTGTGTGTGTAAAAGTTGTATAAATGTGTTAGGGCCCTTAGTATGTAGCTCCAATAGTAGTAGGGACTGATGTGAATATCTAATGTTCTCTGTAAAGCAAACCATTTGTGGCTCTATATAAATAAGTAATCATCATAATAATAATAATAATAATAATAATAATAATAATAAAGTTTACACATGGTGTGATAGTAAAATTAAGTTAGGGCCCTGGTATGGACCACTCCCCTCACACAAATGGAAATTACGCATAATGATCCACTTTCTGAGCTGAGCTGCTGTGGACATAGCCCTTACTGCAGCGATATCAGACTTCTGGTTCTGACCCATAGACTGGAATAATAGCAAGGATTAGAAGCAGATTCTTAGAATATGAGGGAGATGATCTAGTTTTGGAAAGTCCTTTTTTTAAATTAATTAATCTACCTTCTAATTTTTATTTTCTAATTACCACATTTTTAAACATTCATTATGTACTACTCACTAAGTAGCTGTAACGCACTTTAATTATTTTGCGTCCAACAATTCCTCACCAATTCAATGATAATTGCACACTTAGGGCAAAGAACAATATAGCCATAGGCTACAACCTTCTGTTTTCGCTACAAGAAAGAAACCATCCAATTGCATGTCTATTGATATTTCCAATCAAGCATTCTTTAAAGTCCTAACCCTCTAATCAGTAATATCAATTACAGTAATTATAAACTAGTTATGTTTGTAATAATCTACACAATATAGAGATATGGCAATTTGTGGAAAGCAACAATTTTTATTGGATCACAATATAACAAATATTATCTATTCTGCCAAGATCTCTTATACTACATAAGCAAAGATCACAGTCACTGGCCCAAAATTTAAATAAGAATTACCAAAATCTTAAAAAAAAGGGCTTATGATTTTTGTATGTCTATTAATTCACCCCTTGTCAGTGACTGAGATCTGGTTGAAGAAAAAAGAAAAGTCAGTTCAAGAGTCCCCAAATTGTTAAAGGTAATAAAAAGAGATTAGAATGTCTGATCCAATTGATGAAAGATAAATAGTTGTTATTTTATATTAGAAGCAAGACCTGACATCTATCATAAACGCTGCATGCACTGATACCAGGAAGAGCTATCAATAAGATAACTCTCCCTTAGTCAAGATAAGATGGGATTTAAGCAGTTACGTCAAACATGCAACTATACAGAATATTAAATAATAATTGATCGTTATGCACAAGTTAAGGGTAGACTATGGACCTGATTCAGAGGTGCGCTTCCTTCTATTTTTCAGATGGAAGCGCAGAGATGCCTTGCCCTAATGGCCAGCATGCCTTGCCCTAAAACAATAAAAAAAAAACACCACAAATGTCCCCCTATAATAATAAATTTTTAAAGAATGTAAAGGCCCCGTCCCTAGTCCCTATCATTAAAAAAATTACAGTGCCAACATAGGAAAATAAAAAAACACGACATGTGCCCCATAAAAAAATACAAATGTAAAAAAAACCTTGTCCCCTTCTTAAAAAAAAAAAAAAAATGCCCAAAAAATGCCCACATAAATTAAGAATAAACATACTTACCTGCTCTGATGGGGGTCCAGTGTTAATCCGGGGTGGCCTTGGCAAAATAAAAAGCCCCAATACAGACGACCTGCACGCCAGACATCCCGGCTCTTTTGACAGGTCTATTGTCATTGGTGGGTATTTATACCCTTTGGGTACTGTAAGAATTATCGAGAGAACGAGAACTCTGACACTGAATTCTCGTTCTCTCGATAATTCTTACAAAATAGAGTTGAGCTAAGAAACTTCACCTTCTAAGTTTAATTCTGGTTTTTCAATTTAAATCTGCCTCTCCTTGCAATTCAGCATGGTATTGCTCAGGTCTACACTTGCACCTAAAAAAAGGTGGAAGTGCAACTCTGAATCAGCCCCTTGGCACTTAAAACATGTTCTACAACCTTGATGATACTATTGATTAAATATAGGGATATGAAAACAGTTACTGAAATAGAAAAATGACCCTAGTTTTGTTGAAAAACAAATTGGATTAATAAGGAAACCTGTGATTTTTAAAGCCTAATTATGGATGGAAAACTGAAAAAGTTTAAAAGTGACCCACATAATTATAGCAACAGACAGATTTATAGCTATTGTAAGTACTCTAATAGGAGGAGCAGAGAGAATTCTAAACCCTCTTAATTTGTGTAGTAAAACTTTAGAACCAACAGATATTTATTTATTACAAAAGAGACTTTCAATTGCACCTGATACTCCACCTAATATCTTTGACTGTTACGAGAACGGTTACCAGGGCGCCTCCCCAGTATACCCCATTGTGTGTCTCCAATCTCCTCAGTAGCTCCCATTCATGTGTCCGCAGCCTCCCCAGTATCCACCATTGTATGTCTTCAATCTCCCCAGTAGCTCCCATTATTGTGTCTGCAGCCTCCCCAGTATCCACCATCGTATGTCTTCAATCTCCCCAATAGCTCCCATTATTGTGTCTCCAGCCTCCCCATTAGCCTCCATCATGTGTCTACAGCCTTCCCAATAGTCCCCATTCATGTTTCTGCAGTCTCCCCACTATCCCCCATTCATGTGTCTGCATCCTCCCCAGTAGCCCCCCATCATGTGTCTGCTGCCTCCCCAGCATCCCCTATCATGTGTCTCCAGCTTCCCCAGAAGTCCCCTTTCATGTATCTGCTGCCTCCACAGCATCCCTGTAAAGAAAACAGACTGGGGGACGGAAGAAGAGTCACTCCTTATTCCAATCCATACCCAGGCTGTACTTTTTAGCCCTGTTCATTATTATGAGGTACTGTGTGTTCTACCTGTGTAATATGGAGTTTCTGTAGCTGTAGTAGAATGTTTTATGTAGTTATTATATGTTACATGTAGGGTGTAATGTGTGACGTGTGTTGTATTAGAGGTAAGCCTGATTACAGGATATTGAGGATGGGGGGGGGGCTGTAGCTGCATTGATCCAGTGATCCCCCACCCCCCTCTGCAGGAAGTCCATATATGGTCATACATTCCTGCAGACCACAGGGAGAGTCAATGGGGGACTTTCAATGTATCTTTTGCCCCCTCCTTCCTCTACAGGAAACCACAGGTGTGTGGCATCACAGATGACTGGCAAGGGTTAAATCTGGGAGTGCCTGCTCCCTATCTGATATTTGCAAGGGGGCACAAGTTATCTCCCTCAAAGGGTTTGCCCAGGACTCAGGCAGACTTCTTGGCATTATCCCAGCAGAGAGTCCCAGTATGGACAGGGAGTAGTAGTATATATATGACGTCAAAAAGTGTGTGCTCAAACATTGGGCGCAATATTCAGTTTTTGGGCTACCATCCTCTGTATATTTCTCTTTACACTGCACTCATTAACTGCGGTGTATCATATCTAGAAAAAGAATCAGTGGTTCTATAAATTGGGGAACTCTCAAAGGTCTCACATGGAATCAAATATTTTAAAAGACCCAATGCTATAGACTAACAGCATATGATAATTTCACAATTTTGCAATCCTCTGCAGTCTAATCTATTATAAAATATCTATTACGGCATCCTAAAACCAAGTCCAGACAACCTGAAAATAACGAAGCAATTTGTTTGCACTTATCCAGTATGGGGCTCCCCTTAGGGGGTTCTTTTTTCTCCCTGCATTATTGAATTTTATATGTGTTTACTTTTTATGTCTAAATTTATTTAATAAAATAGTTTTATTTCACACTAATCCTATACATGTACTAACTACATTTCTCTCTATTTTGTTTTACATGAGAATATAAAGGTTTTTACCTTAAGAAGTAGATGGATTAATTGTGATAACTTTTTGATAAAAACAAACCTGGAAAATAGATGTTTTAGCTCATTTGCCCCACACTCATTGATGAAAGGACACTTGTCCCACTGAACTATAAAACCTTGGTTTGTTGAACTTTCCCATTTATATGAATGGACCTTTAACATGTCTGTAAAACCATGAGCCCATAGAGATCATTGGATCCCTATACCTTCACGCACTAATATATTTTTGAGCTCTTCTTAGTTACATGGGTATCATGTTGATGTTTTATTCACAATTTAGATATCTGATTATTTATGATATTTTATTGCATGATCATATAGCTGCTACACTATATTAGTTGTATGCCAAGGCTGTGTAGATGCTGCCAGGGAGTAGTAGCGGTGGAAATTGTCCGAGGCCATTATCCTTTAGTGCAGATAATTGTTCTGACTTACCTCTACCGCTATTACTCACCAGCAGCATCAACAGAGCCACGGCACACAACTAATATAATGTAACAGCTGCCCATACCTCTGTAAGTGATGCTGGCAAGGGGCCCCCCCAGGGCATCAGGCCCACATAGTAGATCTTGGGTGAAATTAAACCCTTAATGGGTGGTACTGCCTGAATGTCTTCTTATCTACTCCTCCGCAGCTCTCTACTCAATGATTGGCGCTGACATGTGCTCGAGTCCATTCAAGCCTGTGCCCTCAACATGCCCAGGTCCAGGTAAAAAGTATCCTTTCTCGGTACCCTTGTGTGGAAATAAACTGTAGAACGAGCATTTGTGCTAAGAATTTGTCTTTTCCATCATCAGAATTTTATAAAATACATCACAGCATGGGTGTTCAACTTACTTTAGCCCAAGATCCTCAAGTAACAAACATTGTTTTATCTAAATGTCCTTAAACGTCTATATAATTATGTAATTCATATGCCACATGAAAGAAATTAATATTACACAAGTATTAAAGTTTGTATGAAAAACTTAAACATAATAAATATGATTAAAATATACTAAAATACATTTTAATAGTAAACTTATATAACATTAAACTTGTCAGTTTTCAACTTAAGCGAGGGCTGCTCTTGTCCATGTACCATGGCTGATTAAATCACTTTTGAAGAAGATTTTTATTTAAATAATCACTGTCAATCAGTTTGTATGTTGATATATTTACTTTGTGTTCATTTCTAATGTTTTCATTGTTGTTAAAATCCACATTTTTAAAAATAGATACAGCAACTGTCTAATTTAACAATTCACAGATTTATGTAAATGTTGTTAAGTTTTAAGTATGTTTAATTCAAGTTTAAACACTGGATGTAATATCTCAGACATTGTAGCACCAGGTTAACCCTCAGCCAACATGTCTGTTAGAAACAGTATAATAATAGAACACGAGGGCATGAATATAAACTGGAAGGTGGTAGATTCAGAGGAAATGTGCGGAAAAATTACTTCACTGAAAAGGTGATAAATAAGTGGAATAGCCTCCCATCTTAGGCGGTTGAGGCCAATACAGTAGAACAGTTTAAACATGTTTGGGATAAATATAAGGATATTCTAAATTGTCAACTAAATTGAGGGTAAATAGGGTCTAGGTTCAGTATAGTTTTGAATAAACAAATGGGCAAACTAGATGGGCCATGTGGCTCTTATCTGCTGTCACTTTCTATGTTTCTATGAAATATCACCTCTCAACTCTAATACTTTTTAAAACAGATGAAATAGGACTCCCCTGAAATCAACATGGTTTAGCCCAGGAGTAACTTTCCTCTCTTGACTTCAAGCTCCTTCCTAAGTCTGAATTTGGCCCAATATATGATCTTTTGCAAAACACAAAGGTTACTGACAACTGAATGCCAGAACTACATTACAGTCTCTTAACAGATTACCTTGAGACAAATTATAATTCTTATCTGTATAGGTGTCTTTTAATTAGTGTATTAATAAGAGGGATTTCAAGTTTAGCACATGCCTAATGATGTTGCACTTTTAGTTTTCACACTGCGTATGCCCACAAATTATGCACAAACCTTGCAACTGAATGAGCTAAGTACAGTATGGGGCAGAAGTAGACTGACTTGTGGCCTATAGCAAGTAGGCGGGCATGAATCAGGATTGTGGGACTTGTGCTGTAACCTCCACTAAACTCCCTTGCAGTTGATGACCCTCTCTATGTGGTCTGCGTGCATAACTCTCTTGTTTTTTTTTTTTTATTACATTTACATTAGTAAATAAGACACTGGCACACACAATAATTTTGGCAGACATAACAAAATGCATTTTTACTTAATTAAAAGGTGGCAAAAAGGCAGCATGTGGTTAGAAATGCTTCTCAGCGTCTTTATCTAACCACAAACAAAAACTGTGCCAACTGTGTGTCACCATATCAAATTCTATAGCTAGTTAAACAAATAACTCCAAGGACTAGATTTACTAAGCTCGTTTTCAAATCGCCATCCGAATTCGCTCATCACCGCCGTAGTTAACTGGCGATCTTTTGCATTAATTCGCTAAATTTACTAAAAAAAAATTTTGCTCATCGGTTTGTAAACTCCAGCGATGTTCCGCGATTTTTATAATGGCGCTCTAAATCGCCCCTGATGCCAGCGATTTAAAGAAGCCCATAGATTTCTATTGAAAAATGGTTTTTAACATGTAGCTCGCCCTAGATGCATTATAAATCGAGGCAGATCGTTAAAAAATCGCGAGTGTTCATTGTGAGATCTATTTAAAGGCGCTTTACTTCCTGGTTCAGTCTTGAGAGTGAGTTTGGTGTGTGAGGTGTATGTGAGTAGCCATTTTGTGAAGGTGTTTTTCTGTGAAAGTTTCAGACTTCAGCTTTTGATTATATGTAAGTACCATGTGAGTGTTATAAAAAACCTTACCTAAAATAATATAGATAATAGTAACAATTATATTAAACCTTTTCTCATGTTATTTGCACATGAATTTCTTTGTATAGTGATAGAATAGAGTGCTGCATTTGTTAGGAACACCTCTGCTCCTGTAGGATGTGCATACAATTTTATTTTTCCTCAGCTACTAATGAATGTGGCTCTTTTAATGTGTGAATGTGTGTAAAATTCTATAGAAATGTCTAACTTAAGGAATTTGTGTAAAGTTTATGTGTTACACTACATGAATTCAGTAGTGTACACTAGGGACCTAGGGCCAGCTTTACTAAGCTGTCTGTTTTTTAAAGTGGAGATGTTGCCCATAGAAACAAATCAGATTCTACCTCCCACTTTCCTTTAACATAAGAGAATGGCATCTAGAATCTGCTTGGTTGCTATGGGCAACATCTCCTCTATTCAAAACATGCAGGTTATTAAATATAAGGCAAGATGTTGCCCATAGAAACAAAACTGATTTTTGTGCAGATTCTGTAATACTGAGTGTTTTTGGTGTTGTGACTTGCAGTAGGTAAATGTTCTATATTTGTTTTTTTGACATGCTCCCTTTAGTGAAATTATGTCACGAGCATAGAGAGATAATTCTCCTGATGAGGAGGGAGCATCTGGCTCACAGGAGAGGACACGGCAGGGACGGACCAAATCTGGGAGGAATGTGCGTTTTAGTTTAGCAGAAAACTGCGCATTAGTGGAGCCAGTGGTACCGGTGTACGATCAAGTACTTGGAGCAGCTGCAGCTCGAACTCCATTTGCAACAAAAAGGCGCTTATGGCAGAATATAGTGGATGCTGTGAATACCGTCAGTGCGTTCCGAAGAACGGAGGATAACTGCCGCAAACGCTTCTCAGACATAAAGCGGCTTGTCAAAAATAAGATGTCTGAGGCAGCCAAAGCAGCGGCACGTACAGGTGGTGCCCCTCCAGCAAACATATCCTTTAACACCTATGAGGAAAAACTCAGAGATACTCTGCCCCTTGAGCTTGTTGTGGGTGTAAACGTGAACGATACGGATGACCCATATGAAGGTATATATTGTCATAATGTTAACAATAGATGTGGCTACATGAATGTAATTAGGAACGTTATAAGAAAATACTAAAAAACAAGTTTAAATTCAAAATAAAATTAAACTAGACTTTGTTTTTGGCTTAATTTTAAAGTAAATAATTATTGTTAAATAGAAAATCAAAGGTACACTTTTGTTTCAAAATTTAACATAGGTTCATCAGTCAACCACCGAGGGAAGAAACATCTGTTCCTGCGGCTTTTCCTTCTCCTGCACATGAAAGGACAGCAGACAGTCCACATTCACAGGCTCCAGAGGATGGTGAGTTAGCCATTTGAACATGTCTCTGCAAAGTAAACAAACAACATTAGTTAATGTGACACATGTTCAAAGCTGCTATGTCTGAAAACTGTAAATGTTGCCCATAGCAACCAATCTGAATTAATATCACATTATATATTATTAATTAGGAAATAGAGAGTTACAATCTGGTTTGTTGCTCTGGGCAACATTTTTAAACAGCCCGCATTGTTTTTATTCATAAAAATCAAAGTCACATTTAATTAGAATTTACCATCTCCTTTCTCTGTAGGAACATCCTTTGAAAGGCATATGTTGGAACTGCCACCAGAGAATCCTGAAATGGAACACATGGATGAGGATTATGTTACTCTAGACTTTTTACCTGATTCTAATCCTACTGAACAGGATAATGACAATGAGGAATACATCCCTACACAAAAAACAACTAACAAAGATGTTTCTTTGCCAGCAGACCCCGTTATACAACTGTCACAAAGGCTTGAAAATATGGATATTACACAAAGCCGATTTATGGTCAAGCAGAATACTTTTATGCGGCGCATTGATACAAGTTTGCGTCGCACAAACACAATCCTTAGTTTAGGAATTAATAGAATTGCGGCAGCTATGGAGCAGCACTATGTCCATGGTGCCCAATGCTCTGCTGCCCTTACAGGCATGGAGTGTCGTATAGGTGAGCTCAAGGAGGTCCACTACGTAAATCTCAACGCAAAAATTAAACATAAAACATTACTTTGTTTGTTCTTTTTGTTGTAGTTAAAATACAGGACCATTGCCATTGTTGTGTGTATATTTTATGTATACAGTTTTTGATCTCAAGAAACAGACATGTTGCTTATCCTTATAAATCTGTGGATAAATATTTTTGGGTTTAAAACGTCAGCAATGTTGTTGTTTTAAAAAAAAAAAAAAAATATTCTAAGATTCTCATAATGGGCCAGATCCAGAACTACGTCCGTCTTCCATAGACGGACGTAATTCAATAAACAATAGCTACTGCGCATGCGTAGTAGCTATTTTTTTAAAATCTTTTTTATTAATGACACCGCAAACAAATACAGATCTTGACATTCAAGCAGTTACAATAGGTCTACTGTAGCATAACTTAGTTTCTTCGCAGAGAAACAGGGAATTATACAGCGATATGTTACAGACAAATTCCAACTAAGCATACAAACATCAATTGAAATAAATGACCGCACCATCAGCAATTAAAACCCATCTTTGCCTGCTACTGGTTGCGACAAGCTACCTCTTTTGATGCTGAACTCAGCTTGTACTTCAACGTTATTGCTATATGTTTATTAACCAAGACGAGGAAAGGGACCAGCATGTCACCCGACCCCAACACTATGGAGGAAGATCAGAATTAAAATATCTATCCGAGAAAAGGAGGGTCATTTACCACCAATCTTAGGGCGTACCAAGTGGTGTGTTGCACCGTGCTCTGTATTTTATTTTGCAGGGAGGCTGACAGGGTATTTATATAGGATTCCCAGACATCAAAAAAGAACTCAACCTTTCTTTCCCTGTCTATCAGGGTCTCCATCCAGTCCATGACAAATATCTTGTGCAACTTGTCTATGAACATCGAGAGTGGTGGCAGAGATCCTTGGATCCACATCTGGAGGAGGGATTTTTTGGCCGCTGCACTCACATACTGCAGCAGTCTGCGGCAGCTATATGGAGCTGTTTGATTTTTTGGGAGGATGCCGAACAGTGCCCATTCGGGACTCAGAGGTAGGAAGTTTATTAGATTCTCCTCCACATATTTTTTTATTTGGAGCCAGAACCCCCTGACCAGCGGACAAGCCCAGAGACAATGGAAAGTGTCTGCCTCCTGTCCAAAACACTTAGGACACGTATGGTCAGTGGTAAGTCCTGCCAAAAATCTCCTGTGGGGGGATA